>JANSVA010000003.1:3445075-3459776 GCA_025504915.1 Erythroxylum reticulatum | reverse complement strand
TTTGCTTAGAAGTAATGCAAAGTAAACGAAGCTCTTTTTAGTATCTCAAAAGCACAAAAAGTGGGGATTAAAATAAGTAAACACATGTTCAACATCCTCGTGATGATTTTCCAGACTAATGATGTGTAACTAAAGCACCAACACTTGTTTGCCGCCACCTCATGTTATCATGGACGAGGTCACATGTGTTTTGATTTAATTTTAAGAGATAAGATGAATCTTCGTTTAAATAATATTTGATTAATTTGATATTTATATTATATTTTTTGTTATTTTTTAAATTTTAATATAATGAATTTTTAAGAAATTTAAAATAAAAAGATTTTTTAAGTTGGGTGATACAAACCACATTTATTGGGACACCAAGTTCATTATGTAAGACATTTTTGTCGTAGAGAGAGAATTTTGACGATGTCTTATAAAGTTTGACTAATATTAATTACAATTTTGGCTTTTTTAAAATAAATTATCAGTTAAGTTGCGTCATTTGATCAAGATAAAGATAATAAAGTGAAACAATAAATGATCTAGATTAATGGGTCGAAATTCGGATGAAAAATGAATCCCTATTAGTGTGGACCAAGTTCGTATCGGCCTTATAATGGGGAAGCCCGATATGAAAGCTATACAAAGGTTAAGGTTTCCTGCAGTTACTCAAAAAATTATTCAAGAGCATAAAGATTTCTAACCCGTTAGGGAAACTCGTGTTTTGAGGAAACTGTAAAAAGACCTAGCCTGTGAGTCGGTGAATACTTTCGACAAAAGGCCTCGGGAGATTCGGAGACATTTGAATCTCAAAATCAGCATCGGCATCGAAATCAGAGATAGAATCGAAATTAAGACATTCTATATTATCTTCGTTTTTAATCCTTTCATGTAGATCCAGAATACATAATAAGACTCACACTACGTATAATACGTTCCCCCACAAGACAAAAGCTTTTTTCAAGCTTAAACATGAATTGCTCAGGTCAATATAACATTAAGCTACAAAGATCAGTTTCCAGAGACCTTTTTAGTTCATGAGATACATGTGTCAGCAAGGAATAGATGCAACAAGAAGAAAAGGTTTACTCGGCTATTTTTTGTACAATCCAACTCCGAATTGTCAAAACAAGTCGATTCAATCCACAAAATGTGGATCATGTGTCAACTCCGACGAACCTGGTTGGACCCGAGTGACTGAAGTCATTAGTATTAGGTTGACAATTAAGCTAGTGCATGAAGTAATCAAACTTGGTTGGTTTAATTGTCTCCTTAAATTAACCATTGAGCTTTGAAATAACTTTAAAACTTTTGTAAATATAAATATTTTGACGGTGACACACACGACAATTAAAATTTTAATCGGTTAAATTTTAATTTTTTGATTTATTTAATAACTCTTGTCGTTAAAAATTAATCAGGTTATTAATTAATCGATCAATATTTGCAAGTTAATAAGTTATTATAAACAAAACCAATTCAATTAAATTTTATTTAATGGTATCTTTTTTCAATTAAACTTCAAATTCTTATATAGATAAGAACAACTATTTTTAATTATATTTTAGATTACTTAATTTTATTCAATTTTTAAATTTTTTGTCTTGCTAGTTTAACTTCGGACCTAATTTTTTAAAAATTGGAAATACTACTTTATCAAATATTGTAGGAAAGTTACTTAAAAATAAATTCTTGACAAGTGATAAGACCTCAATCCAAAATCAATTAGAAGTAGGGTATAGTAAAAGAATTTAGACATGATTTGAATTGAGTTGAAAAATAATTAGAGGGGTTTAATGAAAATCTAATTTAATCGAAATTTAAATTAAATTAGATTTAAATTTATTTTTGTAAAATAGTATCGAAATTTGAAGAATTAACTTAAAATTTTTATTTTAAAATCCAAAATTGGATCAAAAACTCAATTTTCTACATTAAAAAAGTCAGATCCAAAATTTATGAGATTTAAGTTCAATGTAATTCATTGTAAAAACCCTATTTTAAGAGTTCCCTTATCCTTTAAATGACCTCCTAAAAGGCTACTATGTCTCCTAAGTTTGGTTTCAACTAGCTCCTTCCTCCTGAGTTTGAACCCTAGCAACTCCCTTTTTCTTTCACCAATGAGGGTTAATGAATTGCTCTTCTGTTACAACTTGCAAGAACTGGAACTGGACGGCAACAATATGAAATACTATTCATATCATGTGAACCGACGTACACGAGCAACATTTTCCTGGAATAATTAGGTAGCAGCCGCTGGCAATGCATGGCCATCAGTACATGGAGAAAACAGTGACTTCCCAACTATCATCCAAATCAGAATGACCAAATCAAAGCAAGTACCAACACCAATCCGTATCAAAATGGTCGTAGCGAGTAGTCATAGACAAAGTTCGTTTAGCTTAATCGCAGAAAACAAATGCATAATTGACCAAAGCTTATTATAACAGCTCCAAACCTTCTGGCATTTCATTAAAATCTTGACTTCCATCTGATGTTATTGTCGGCAGAACCTATGAATGGGTCTCTCTCTCTATATATAGACTACACACTCAGAGTTATCCTAAAATATGTGATTCGTATGTGCCCCTTTGGAATATCTTGGTCGGTAGATCTTTTTCTTTTCATTGTCATTTCACATTTCTATATCACAAGCACAAGGACAGAGTTTGATTGATCTGATAATCATGTACAGAAGTAAGCAATCGACCATGAAAATGTTAGGACGGCACTAGCGCATTTCGGGATTGGTTGGTAACAATCAAGTTCAAGAATAGTAGAAGAAAAGAAGAAAGAAGAGATACAAAATTTTAAAAATAAAAGAGAATTATTTTTTAACAGAAAATCTATAGCTCTTAAATTTTAGATATAAATTAAATAATATTTTTAATAATATATTTTAAATAAAGTATTTCATATATTATCACTTAAAATTAAATGATTACGTAACACGTAAGATAGACCTTATTACGTGTCTAAGATCGTTCGTGAAAGGGTTAAAAATGAAGGAAATACGAAATATTTGATTTCGGTTTCATTTGAATTTATGAAGTTGTTTTTTAAGCTAAAACGAGCTCTAATCTCCCAAGATCATTAAAGAAAACGTTCACAAAGACGTGATTACCACCTTTCTATAATTTTTTCAAAATGTAAGCGCTCTTAACGGTTCAGAGGATCCGTATGCTTACAAATGATATGAACAACTGCAGCAGACTTTAACCTTTATATAGGTTTTATATCGGACTTCTCTATCACAAACTCGATATGGGTCCGATTCGCACTAATCAAGATCTATTTTTCTCCCAAACTTCAACCCAATGATTTAGATCATTTATTGAGTCACTTTATTACCTTTATCTTGAACAAATTACGCAACTTAATCAATAAATTATTAAAAATCTAAAAATACAATTAATAGTTGTCCAAATTTACAGAAAATACCAAATTATTCTAAACAGAAGAAAAAGAAAGAAGATAAACGAATTAGAAAAAAAAAGAAGAAAACTATTTATTAATAAATAATTTATAACTGTTAATTGTTATCTTTAAGATAAATAATTTTTAAAAAATATATTTTACATAAACTATTTTATGAATAAGTAACTTAAAACTAACTGATAATTGAATCCAAATATTTAATAATTTGTTAATAAATGTTATACAAGAGGTTAAAATAAATTTATTTGATTAAATATAATTTATCTATAAGTTTTGTCAAATATATAATATAATATTATTTTTATTAAAAAATTAAAATTAAATCATACAATAGAAAAACAGATATGAAATCAATCGTAAACGCTTGCAAAAGCAACCTGTCTAGAAACATGCAAAGTGGCATTCTTCTTTATTTGGATAAAGGAAACAAGCATATTCCTCATTCTTAACCCAGTGGCAGAAGAACAGTATTCAAGTTTCTGGTAACTGTAGTAGGAGCAGAGAAAGTGAAGCTGCGAACAAGAAAAATGAGATTCTACAACGGTGATAGGCTAATGCTTTTTGGAACAGAAGAGCCACATAATAGTATGAGTTAGTGGTGAGCATTGAACAACACATCACTTTCTATTGAGCATTTTGAAGATCGACATTTGGCGCCTAACCCTCTGGCTGTATTATCCTGCTTCAAAGTCATACCCTTTAGTTGCTTTTTCGTCTCTTTATGATGGGATAAAAGAGAAAGTTACAGCTTTCTCTTCGACCTCGACAACAACAATAATTCATCCAAAACTTACGCGGAGAAATTTAAAATATGTAATCTTATTTTTAATCAATAAAGTATAGGTTCAAACCTCTCTCTCGGCGAGATGAGGTCAATGGATCTCGATAGCCCCTTATATGTGGAGAATTAGCGCAACAAATATATTTTTAAGTCCAACAAGTAAATACGGTTATTTCCTGAGTCGTTAATTGAGTGCGGGATAGATACGATCGAACACAGATGGAACGTAGCAAAGGTTTAGTCGATATGCTTCAGCAAGAGGTCTCCTCCGAAATAATTCAGGTATTTGACAAGAAGGTTTTGTCCATTCTATAAGTTTTTGTTCTTCTTGGATGTTGAATTATGAGGGGTCTATTTGAGATTGACTATGGCATGGGATATGAGATATTGACGACTTGAATTAGAAGTCGATTCTTTAGAAGTAATCGATATTCTCTCCTCCTCCAGTACGATATATAACACTTCTCTCACCTAAGCTATTCAGGTTTTATTAACACGATCCTGGATGGTTCATCTTCGACATGTCTTTTGCGAAGGAAATTGTTGTGCGGATTGGTTAACTTTTTATACAACGTCATTTGGTTTCGGAATTACATTTTTGCAGTTTCCTCCTTCGGGATGTTTTACTATTCTCTTAGAGGATATGTGAGGGTTTTAACTCCTAGGCCCGTTGTTTAGGCCTTACTTTCTTCCCTTTAAAAAAATAAAAATATTTTTTAATAGACTTGTATAAAAAAAGAAAAAAAGCATATATAATATATATGCACATATTAAAATAGCAAAATAACAATAAAATAAAGAATTGAAGTCTAGTTATTATTTAAATTGTAAAGTAGTTTATTCAATCAATTTTATAAATTATTCATTTTTTAATAATTTTATTTGATAAATACTTAAAAGAGAGCCTCTAAGAGTGGTCGAGTTAGTTGAGTAGATCTTCTAATCTACGCTCTCTCGATTGAGCCTGTCGTACAGGACTTACCTAGTGCGAGGTATCCAGTTAATATAATTTACAGATTATTACATCAATCAAAAAATTATCTAAAAAATAACGAACGCAAATTTTTCCATTTTCGAAAAATAAAAAAGATATTAATAGAAACTGTTATTAACTTTCTTCTCTGGTATGTGTACCCTAGGCCCAACTTGGTCTAAGTGAACCCGTGACCAGAAAATTGTAGTTATCATATCAGGATCCAGTTGGGCTTGCCCAAAATTAGACTGGGAACATTTCAATAAGCATGAGCCTTAAATTAAAAATTTTATAATAATTTATACTTAATTTTAAAAACGAGATTCATTTAATAAATTTATTAAATATAACATTTTTAAAAACTTTAAACTACTTAATTTTACTTTAACAATTGGTAAAAACTAATTAATTAGTTAATTAATAAAAATTATTATTAGAGATTTTTATGTTAATTTTAAACCGTTTATAATATTAACAATTTTGAAATTATTAAAACAAAGACACATCAAATAATATCTTTATCATACTAATCTCTATTCATGTTTTGGGTATTAAATACCCATCCGATAAGGATTTTTAATCCAACCGGGATCTTAATATATTTAATCCCGATTAGTGTGTTTTAAGGTTTCTAATTAAGAGTACAAAATATCAATTACTGTCCGTGTCCGAAAAGAATACAGAGGAATCCGACTTCCCATCATTCTATCGGAGGAGGAGAATAAGGACAAGGAAGAAACGACAGCGTCTTGTCGGGAAAAAACGTTGTACCTTGACGTCAACGAAATTTGTGTGGGTCCGCCAGTATTGTTTCGACCTCGCGGGCTCCTATGTGGCAGGTGGTCCCTACCAAAGAAGGATTTGGTATGAGCAAGTAAACGGGTCCCACCAATCAAATTGGCTGTTAATCATAGTACCGAAACAAACCTGTTCCATTCTGAGTCAGATTTTGGAGTGAATTATATTGAAAATTATTTAACTAAAATAATTTTATTTTTGGTATAAATCATTTTAATTAATAAGTTATTTAATATAATAATTAAAGTGATATTTTTAATTAATTATATTAAAATGACATTAGTTAATTATAATTTGATTGAATTTTAAATAACTTAAAATCTAATTTGAGTATTTAATATTAACTGTAATATCTAAATTTGGAAAGAGTCATTTTGTTACTTAAAATTAATATTTTAAAGCAAAATTTAAAAATTTAAATGTTTTAATAAGATCTAATAATTATTTAATACGGTATTTATAATTAATTAGGTAATTCATTATTAGTTAGGAATTCATTATTAATTAGAAATTCTTTGGTTGCTAGGAATCGGTAATTACTATTAATTAGGATTTGATAACCGATTAGGAGTGGGATTATGGAACCTATCTCTATAAATATGTACATGCCATGACTCTCTTTCCCTGTAACCTTTCTTTCCTCTAGTTTTGCATTCTTGGGTCATATTCATCCATGGCTTCAATAATGAAAGTTGTGTTAACTCTCTCAGTTCTCTTCTGTTTGACACTCTCATCATCTGCTCAGAATTGTTCTACCTATACCTTCAGACGCAACCAGGTCTTCAGTGCATGCAATGATCTTCCTTATCTAAACTCGTTTCTTCATTGGAGTTACAACTCTTCATCAAGCACTCTGCAGATAGCCTACAGGCACACAGGAGTCTCTTCCTCTAACTGGGTTGCATGGGCTATAAATCCTAACGCAACCGGCATGGTCGGATCACAAGCACTTATTGCATACCAGCAACCAGATGGGACCATGAAGGCTTATACGTCGCCTATCGACAACTATCAGACTCAGATGTCAGAGGGGAAACTTAGTTTTGATGTCTCGAACTTATCGGCTACTTATGCTGATAACGAGATTACCATATTTGCTACTCTGGGACTTTCAAGCATTGGCGGTGCTAGTAATGTGACCCATGTTTGGCAGGATGGTTTGGTTTCCAGTGGTACTCCTCAGATGCATGCTATGAGTGAGGCTAATATGCAATCCGCGGGGACTGTCAACTTTCTCTCAGGCGAGGTTCGAACTAACCCCGTCGGTAAAGGCAAGCTTAGGAAGAAGAATGTGAGTACTTGCTATCAATGTTTTTTATGATTTATTGGTGATCTCTGCTTTGCTTTTTCTAATTTCTAATGATCATCTGATAAATATTCTCAGGTTCACGGGATTCTAAATGCGGTGAGCTGGGGCATTATGATGCCACTTGGTGCTCTAATAGCAAGATACTTGAAGGTGTTCAAATCTGCAAATCCTGCATGGTTTTACCTTCATGTGAGTTGCCAGTCCACAGCCTACATTGTTGGGGTCGCTGGATGGGCCACGGGTATCAAACTGGGAAGTGAATCTGCTGGTGTTGCATATAGTGCTCACAGAACAATTGGGATCATCCTATTCGCCCTTGGAACACTTCAGGTATATCACAAATTCCTGAACTTTCCGATACTTTTCCTATTCTAGGTTGTGTTGGGTTTACTAAACAGATATTGCTTGCTTTTCTTTCAATCCAGGTGTTTGCTTTGCTTCTGAGGCCAAAACCTGATCACAAGTACAGATTCTACTGGAACATATACCACCAATCTGTTGGATACACGGTCATCATCCTCAGCATTATCAACGTATTCAAAGGAATCGACATTCTACAACCAGCAAAGAAATGGAAGTATGCCTACATCGGAGTCATCGCCGCCTTGGCTCTCAACGCTATGTGGTTGGAAGGGTATACCTGGTACATTGTGCTCAAACGGAAAAGATCGGAAGGTGAAACAAAGATGCCTCCTAACACTAATGGATCAAATGATCATAATCCAGAGCCAGAGGTGTAGATGATGACCTGTATTTGACACGGCTCTTCCCTTTCTCAGTGCTCTTTCCTTCTCTTGTATTGTATGTAACTTTCAGCAGTAGTTGCCTAATGGAGGCCAGGATTTTGATGTGATTCTTTTACAGTGTGCCTAGCTATAGGAGGTTGTATCTAAACATGGATATCTTCCAACTCTTATTCATACTCTATCTATCTGTTCCTTGTTCAGATACGTTTAGTCCCATGTTTTTTCATTGTTTCCTTGACAACTTCTATGTTCGATCCCGATTTACACTGAACTGTTTCACATAAGTTTGGCGCAGAAAAACAATTGAAGAACGAACCAAAAATATAATTATCTTCATTTCTTGTAACAGTCAACAAGTAATAAATAAGAGCAGAATTAGCTTCCCAGAATGACCAGGAAGAACTGTCATCTTTAACAAATATGTATTTCCCGGTAATTTCATGAAATCCTACTTGCTTCATTCTGCCTGCTGCAAAGCCTCGATAAATGCATCCTTCAATTGTGGGTTTGAAGCTGCAACTCTTTGGGATGTGATGTCAAAATCTTTACCAGATCTGATTGAAACCATCCAACACCAAATCTTAATTTTTCAATGGCTAAGAAAATCCATGCAAGTAATGTCATGTCAAAATATTATAGTATTCTCATGATCAGATCTTTCAACTTCAAAGGAAGAGCCAATTCAAATTGCATATTAAATGACACAAGTAATTCTAGGTTATTGGTGTGGACTGATTCTAGTCTTCCCTAACATGATACTTTTGCATATAATAAAGTTTGCTACTTACGGATCATAAACAAGTCCTCCAGCTTCTGTGACAATCAGAGCACCAGCAGCTACATCCCTGATCATGGAAATGGTCGACCATTAATATTGTTATTCACATCAATCACATCACAACTTGCCACATCAGTTTTTTGTGAAATAAATTGTTAAAACATACCATGGACCCCCATATCCAGTTTCATAAAATAAATCAAGCCTCCCTGATGCAATTCCACAAAGATTCAACGCACAAGAGCCACTCATCCTGAGGGATCTCACCTGAGAACAGCAATTGATATGAATTTAGCAGATTGCCAATGCATTTTCACAAGCAGATAAAAATTAACTAGGATGTTTTGGTTTCACCTTAAAAAGCAAAGAGTTAATTCGATTTGTAGTAGCATCCACAGTTGGCTTATCACGTTTTGTTCCAGCCTGCACTTCGTAGAATATTGATTAGACAGATTCTCATCATTATTGTATGAGGGACAAAAGGAGGGTGACAGATTCTACGTAAAGCATGAAGGACTCGATATGAATTTTAAGGTGAAGGAGCAAAAAGAAACAGAATTAACAGAAAAAAAAATCCTAGTCGCAATACTGAAAAAATATGTCAGTTATGCAACATATTGAAGTCAATATGTACATAGAAAGAACATGTGCATTTCTCATATGCAGGTGCTATAGTTGTGCAGTTAAATTGATTGACTGAATGCTTTGTTAACCATAACAAAGACAAAACATTGAGAGCATTAGATGTACGAAGATAAATTAGAATTTGGATTTAGGAGGAAGACCTAGTCCGTATGCCTAAGTGCCAATAAGAAAAACCACCTTAAAGTTTATCCTAAACCTTCTGTCCAAGTGCTCACTGGTGTCAGTATGTACATCAATCCCAACTAAGAGGTCGATGAGACCAGCAAATTCTTGCCAACAGTTGTCCCTCCCCAGGTGATTAGTTTCTAGTAAAGGTAAAATAATAGCTCCAATCTAACGTCTTAGAGCAAGAGAATGAATGTTTTGACCATTTCTGCCCAATGAGATGTTTTCAGCTTAGATGAAACTAACAGATAATAGAGTGATTTTCCCAAAAAAAACAGATAATAGAGTGATGTAATCGTAAGAGAGCAAATGTGTTTGAGAAATAGATGACAGATCTTAAATATATGACACACGAGAGAATGAGCAGGATCGAATATTTTATTGAGGTAAAGAAAAACACCAGAGAGAGTAGGATTAGTACGCTATAATCAGCAACTTAGTATCATAGAAAACTTTGCATTAGAAGAAAGTTGCATTTATCATGGTCAGTGCTATGACTACTCAAATTTCATCTAGGCTTCATCTTAAGATTATAAGCAACTAATCATTTTGTTACCATAGAAGATTCCTTTTCTGACGAGGTTCAGTAATTTATTATATCTCACATCAATTTGGTCTTGTCAATGGAACTCTCATACACACACATTACTCCAAAATCTGCAATCACTGCAATAATGAGCAAGTAAATGAAGCTAAAATGCATACCTCTGTTGCAAGAAGTGACTTCAGAAGCTCAGTTTGGGATGATACTGTAATCATACAATGAGAAAGCAAATGCTTAAGTTTTATGGAGAGAATGCACAACAATTGCATCAACAGTAGGGAGCAACAACAGTAAACTAATTGGCTTACCTCTTATTGGATTACCATTCAAAAATGCACCTTTTCCATGGATGCTAGTAAAAAGCTGCATCAAATTATTAAATTAGTAATGAATGTGAATCTTAATACGTCTCTCTGTAAAGCACTTTAATATTCAACATAATTTAACATCCTAACAAATTGAAGCATTCATTACATGGTATTTTAAGTCAACAAGGTCAATATTCATCTCCAAATTACTGGAAAGTAATGTATGATAATCGGCAGCATGTTTATCTGAATAATTGCTTTCTGATGACAATAATGTTTAAAAAGCAAGGAGTTGAAAGAAAACAGCAGAACATCACGCATGCAGAGAAGCATATGAATTGTGCAGAGGCAAACATTTTTTCCATTGAAAAAAAGGCACACATAATAAACTGGATACGTGTTTTTTTACTCTTAGGAAGGAAACAGAACATTCCGCTTTACATATTTAAGTATAAACCTCCTTACCTCGTCCATTATTGGGTTGTAAACAACACCTACTTTGGGAATCTTGCCAATTGTAAGGCCAATAGAGATGCATACAAATGGGAACCTACAACCAAACATGTTAGCTGAATTACAATTAAGATGGAGATGTAAACAGCAAGACAACATCAAACAACCGCATGCCATGTACCCATGAACGAAGTTGGTAGTCCCATCAAGAGGATCAACGATCCATGTTGGTTCATCAGTCAGCTCAGTGGTACCATAGGCAGCAGTAGTTTCCTCCCCAATGAACTGAAACAAAAGTTAATCATAAACAAGAGAACAATAAGAGAATCCACGAACATTCGGGGGCAGTAAACTCAACAATGAGCAACAAATGGTTTTCTCAGCCACATACAGAAGAAAGGAATTCGTATTAGAACACTCAACCTTATGCGTTGGATGACGTTCCTTGAGAAAATTGAGAACTAGATCTTCACAAGCCTTATCAGTTTCTGTAACTAAATCCACCTAGCAATCACGAAAAAGAAAAGCATTAATACATATACTGATTTACTACCTTGACATTGATGCAAGCGTGTGCAAATACCTGTCCTTTATGCTCCACATGTTTAGTCTGGTAAAACCCATTACGGATTATCTGTGAGTCAAAAGAAAAAGAACAAACAATAAACAATAAGTTCAAAAAGGAAAATCGAGCAAACCAAAGGGAATGATGAAAAAGAAATCTTTTTCACCTCTCCGGCTCCCTTGGCTGCATCTATAGCGCTTTCAAGGAACTCTAAAAGTGAATCTGAAGAGAACCCAACAAGGAAATCAAAAGCCAATCCACACAGAACCAGATATCGAAATAAAAATACAAAGTGAAAAAATAATAATAATAAGGAGCAAGTGAGACTAATGGGATCATACCCGTCTCTTCCATTATCAATAATTCTCGAATAAGCGAAGAAGAAAGTGAAGAAGATAAATGAAACTTGGATTTATGAGTGAGTGACAATGAAAGGCTTCAGTTTATAAATGGTTCAGTGAAGTTTCTCACGTTGCAGAACGTGAAGAACCCAAACAAACGGACAGTTCGTTTTGTTTTTACTCATAACATAATAACTTGTAAATAAAAATGACAAATAAAATAAAATGTATAATACACAAAATTATTAAATTGTTTAAAAAATATTCAAATTGGCAATTTTTTAAAAGAAAGACTTAACATACAAAATTAATGATCAATGAAAAAAATGTAAAAAATGTATTAATAAATATAATTATTGTCTTTTAAAATAATAACAAACATTATTTTTAATAAGATTTTAAATTTCCCAACACTAAAATTATTTTAATTACTTAATTAATCTTAGTCATAAAATTAATTAAAGATAGAATAAAATTAAATAATTTAAAATATTATTTAAAAATATGTTCTTATTATTTAAAAATTAAAATTTAATTAAAAAAGAAGATTATTAAATAAAAATTAATTAATTAAGTTTAATTTATAATATCAATTTTTAACCAAAAAATTTTTAAAATAAATATCAAAATTTTTAAAATTTAAATTAAAAATAAAATAGTTTAAAAAATTAACTGATAAATTAAGTATACTAATTTAATTTTAATATTTTAATCATTCAGTGAATGGGAATATGCCAATGTATATGCTGTGGAACAAACTGTCTTGTCTTCTCTCCGGCTGCATCTCTTTTAAGCACCAGGACAGAAGTGTACCTATTTCCTACCTACCTGGAGCCGATTTGGTACGTTGTTATGAAGTATGAAGCTTCCTAAGATGTGTCTTCTCTAATTTTGTCTGGCATAGGAAGGAGGGGTTTGAGCTTGAACCATCCAAATGAAACTAACTCTATAATGAAGAATGTGTATTTAATAAAAATAATTAATATCATCCAAAATCTTTTTTTTTTTGTTTTGATTTGAGTGTTTGTTAAAAAGGTTGTTTGTTTTCGGGTTTTTAAAGTTTTTTGTTGTGATTTTTGTAAATTAAAAAATGACTCTTAAAATGTTAAACACGTTTATATATTTCGTTTTTAAAAATAAAAAAACGACAATTATTTTTTATGTTCTTAATTTCCAAAAACAAATTTTCATCTTATTTCGCCTTTTGCAATTTCACCAATGACAAAGTTTGCCCAATCTAACTTGTTCCAACTTAATTTCAACAAATTTCATATAAATTGAACAAAGTTTATATTAAATTTGATTTTTTTAAAAAATTGTCAACTTTAGACTTGAACTGAATATGTCAAATAAATTGATATCATTTTGAGTAAAATAATATTATTTTAAATTATTGATTAAGAAATAATTAGACTTAATTCAAACTTAATCAGAAGTGCAAGCTTTGGGCTTTGGGCTTTGGGCAAAACGGTCCATTGCCAAGCCTACTTAGGACAAATTCAATACCCAATAATCTCTACAAGTTGATGATTTAATATCTGAGAACATAAGATATTGAGGCAAAGGGAAATTCATAGGAAGAGTATGGACATGTTTTTACATGGGCTTGGTCAATCACTCAAAAGATAACGGAGTGACCAAACAATGCGCGAATTCATCTACCTTTATTTTGCTCTTTAACTCATGTACTTGAAGAACAAAGACCAAAATAGTGAAAGGGGAAGAAGATAATTGGCTTCGTTGAATATAAATTGTGCCAGGATTGTGTTATGTCAACTATGCGATTCACTGATTACAACAGGTCACCAACATGAATCACGGGTGGTCTCTAGGTTCAAGAGCAGCTATTTCTTTCACAACTTGAGCTTTATCTGCTTCAAATTGTTGATCCTCTGCACGTAACCATGTAAAACAAATGTCAACAAGACCTGTACAGTAAAACTCGAAAAGAAAAACTAACAGTTCGATTTATACATGTGAATATTTCTCGAGTACCTTTCTCGGTTTTGAAATCAGCAAATAACCGGAGAAGCTTGCTTCTGTTTGCAACAAGTATGCTTACAATGTCCGGAGGTTTATTTTGATTAGCAGCAAAGAGCTGTAGGAAAAGGGAAGCATAAGTACAGAGCACGAATGCACGATAGAAAAAAACAACAGTAGATCAAGTCAAAGTGAGCATGCATGAAAAGGGTACCTTGAAAACATGAAATGCTTCAATCTGGATGCTTTTGCTTGTTTCCTGCATTGATGAAGTAAACCAAACTTCAGGTTGTTGGCACCA
Source organism: Erythroxylum reticulatum (assembly GCA_025504915.1). NCBI lineage: Eukaryota > Viridiplantae > Streptophyta > Magnoliopsida > Malpighiales > Erythroxylaceae > Erythroxylum > Erythroxylum reticulatum. The sequence goes on along the minus strand of JANSVA010000003.1, from coordinate 3,445,666 downwards.
GATTTAGTGGTTTAACAGATTTAAGTTTTTACTAACCTAAAAGGTGACAAACGTAAACCTTATGATAAAAGACACCAGTAACTATAAAGACATCCTATGAATCAAACAATTAAATAAACATTATAGACAAAACATACGATAGGGAACCAAAGTCATTGTTTTATAAATTGAAAAAAAAAAAGAAGTTGCAAATCAGCAAAAACTTCAGTTGACAATTCCAATCCAACTACGAAGGAACAAAATCTTTGGCGTGCTTAAACAGAGAAAGGGAGGAAAATAAAAGCAGGAAAGGATGCATCAGGAAAGAACTGTACTCTCAGAAGATTCATGAGAATCCTCAAGTTATCCCTTGAGCTTACGTATCGGGTCATCACAACTGAATTAGATCGATCCAATAATATATCTCCCAACAGCTGTAACATTTAAAGAATCACATGTAGCTTAACAGTATCAGAATCTCAATGGCAAATTCATAAATATATTTGTTAACCCCATAAGCCGAGGGGAACAGTTACAAGAGATAATACCATATATATACATGTTATACCTTAACAGCTTGCCGTCTAGTAATGTAATTAGTAGATTCTAGCA
>JANSVA010000003.1:3389650-3412425 GCA_025504915.1 Erythroxylum reticulatum | reverse complement strand
AGTATAACTGGCTCTGATACCAGAATTGATGGAAATTTCAATAAGAAAAAGACAAAATAGATAAAAAGAGGACTCTGTATTTAATGTTATTGTTCGACAAAAGAATACACACGGTAAACAAATGAAGAAAGCCTATATTTATAGGCTGAACTAAAAACAAAGAAAGCCTAAAAAATTGAGAACTTGTCAAACATGTATCACACTTATTTATCACTACTTTGACTAAGTAATAAAAAAACAAATTAAAGAAGACCCATTCAAACTTTGAATCACGTGTTAAGAAAGACTTGTCCCTATGGCATGTTCAAAGAATAGTCCCGATGTTCTCTTTGAACTGAACCGGAACAAGTTCTTTTGGTACTATCCACAGACTGAAAGGGCTGAAGATATTGAGATTATTGGTCTTCCTGATCAAGCACATCTCCATTGTTTATCTATGTCAAATGGATTACCAATTAAAGGTCAATATCTAGTATAGATTTTGTTTTACTGTTATCTTCTATTTTGATAATTAAAATATTGGCAAGGAAGAGAAAATGGTCCATCTCTTCCAAGCCTAGCCCCAGAACCTGGTACATCATCGTACCAGAAGGTTAGAAAACGATTCGTAAGGGTCTGTCAAGAGGCCAGGTTGTTGTAACAGAGGATAGCTTACATAAAATGAGGGTGTGATTAGGAACAACTGATAATGATAATGATACTGCCTGAGGAAGCTACAAGAGCCATTGATGAATTTGTATTACGTATTTCGAGGTGCGAAAAGAAGAGCAAAGGTTCGAGCTTTGCTCTCCAACTTCTTCGAGAACTCCAAACTTGCCTTCCAAAGTTCACAAACCTTCTCCAAACGCTGAGAGAAAGAAACAACTCTTCTAGTTGTCTGCCAAATTCTGTGCCATCAATCAACTCTAAAAGCAAGAATTGGATGAGGAGTATCGGAAAGGACGAACAGATTTGGCAAAAAACCAAAATTTTGGCGGCCTGATCTTATAAGAAACAAGGAATAGTTTCAAGATCAAGCACTGAGGCAGAATATAGAGTACTAGTAGCAGCTATGACAGAAATTTTGTGGCTAAAATCTTTGATGCAGAAGCTGCATATACCATTACATCGGAGACCAGTTCTTTAACAATTTATGCATTCTGTGATACAGTTTGTTTTATTGTTAGGCCAATATCTGAGTCTATAAATCCTGTGATAGAAAGGATTGTTGCAATGTTCTCATAGAATTCGAAGTGAGATTGTATTGAAAACCTAATGACAAGTATTTCTCATATGATCCGAAGAGTAACTCAGGTGGATACCTTGTAACCCGTAGCGTAGCATAGACTTTATTACGTATCCGAAGCGTTTATAAAAAAGTTAAAAATGAAAAAAATAAGAAATACTTAATTTTAGTTTTATCTTTACTTTCGAAGTAGTTTTCATGGCTAAAATGAGCTCCAATTTTTTAGAATCTTCTTAGAAAATATTCACCAATACATGATTGATGTCTTTCTACATTTTTCTCAGCACTTAAGTACTCTTTACGAGTTTAGAGGATTCGTATCCTTATGAATGATATGAATAATTATAAGAGACCTTAACACTAGTAAAAAATTAATTATTAGTTGATCAACATTATAAAAAAAGACAAAATTGTCAAACATACCTACGTTTTATTAATGGTTGAGACAATTTTAAAGTACATATTTGTGCTTGAAGTCTTGTGGAACCATGCAAAGGAACCGAACTTCTGCTAAAGTGATGTGGGGTTTGTAGGTTTATAAGCTCTCTTATCCTTCAAGTTAACTTTTGGAGTTAGTTCTCTCATAAGACCTGTAATAATTAGTATCAGAGCTAACTCCACTCCTTTAAGCCCTCATGTCACGCCCACGAGTGGTGATACTAGCGTTGCAATATTTGGTTGAGGCTAGAAAAGGTTTAGCACACAACCAGCTCGTGGGTACGTAGATAGTAACGTCAGTGTAACAGTGTTCGCCTGGGGCTAAAAAAGGTCCAGTGTACAACCAGCCCATTGGTGCCTGGGTTGCGAAACGTAGTGGAATATTACGATCTAATTATTCCAAATCGGTAATAGAAAAAATTGATTTGAAGTTTGTAAGCTTACGAGCTCTCTTACCCTTCAAGTTAACTTTTAAGATTGGTTGTTTCATAAGACCTGGAACATAAAGAGCCTGTCAAACTCCCCGCTGAGTGCTTCTGGGTCGTGGATATGGGAGCTACTTGTCCTACAGTGGTTCAGAATTTAGTTTCGAACATGGACGATAGAACTGTTTCAACCAACTCTCGAGTGTAGAGAGGATTACCCTAATCGAATTCCGTCACAGATGTACGTCAAGACAAGCAGAATTTGATGTTCGTTGTTATCGGTGGAGTTGTATGAGGACTTCTTTTCATATCTGACCTGGAGACATGGGCTTTGCTCGTGCAAGAAACCTGACTGTTGTCCGAGTTTATCTGGGATGTGTTGTTTTTGGCATCATTGTATTTGGGAGGCACGTAATAGCCGTGTACGAGGGGTTTCATACTGTTCCTAGAATCTTGGAAGCTAAAATCATCAAAGATGCTAGACATTACGTTGAGACACATTGTAATAAAATAATATGTAAGAAAGTATCAATAGAGGAGATTACACGCATGGGGTTAGCTTTGGTAAAATAAAACAACTTGGATCTGTCAAAGCATCGGGTAGTGTCCAAGAGTACTACTGTTCTTTTGTTAGAACATGACTAAGTAATTGAATTCTGTAATTGTTAGTTATAATTTAAATATATATTTTTTATTACTAAATTTGAATACAATGTTTAGATTGTAGGTCTTTTTTGCCCTTTAATATGTATTAGAATTTTTTAATGAAATAATATTTTTATTATTTATAATATTAACAAATACTGATATATTACGTAAAGGGCAAATAGAATAATATTTAAATTTTAAAAAATAATGTTTAAAGGAAAAAGAAGTTAGAATAAGATTAGAGCCCTTCCCGGTATCCTTCTTTAAGTATACTTTAACTTTTACGAGTCTTTAAATAGTAGAATTCTCGACAATAATGATATGCAATTTCTTTTAGAATTATTATTATTATCATGTTATATCCAATTTTATTTTGAATTAAACTGTACTTTTATTTATTCTTATAATTTCTACTTCTTATTTATCATCTATTAGTTTTATAACGGTTTAGTACCGATTAAATATCTAACTTTTAAACTTAAATTTTTGAATGATTATTGTTTAGTTCGGTTTTTAAAACATTGCTACGTGTCATTATAAATTTTACTTAAAATGAAATTAATAAAGTATCATATTAATATTAATATGATTAATACTTAATTGATAAATCTTTAATTTTGTTAAAGATTTTAATAATTTAACAAATGCTTTAAAAACTAGATTGAAAGTTAAATCGGTAAGACGAGATTTAAGATTTAAAATGTTCAAATAGTATCACCCCGTTAAATAAAATTAAAGAATTTGAATTATAATTAAAATAGATTATTCTAGTTTGTCGATTAAATTAATTTTTAATGAAAATAATTATTAAAATAAATTTAACTGAAAAGTTAAAAACTAAATAAAAAAGTTGAAAAAACTAAATAAAAAAATTGAATCGTTCAAGATTTTTAAGATAAAAAGGTTGAGCTATTTTAATAATTAACTTTAATAGAAATTAAATATATTTAAATAATAAAATATATGTATATCATAGTGTAAATATATTAAAATAGAAAAACACACCAAAAAAAAAAAAGGAAGCAAAGATACCTCCTTATGTACGTGGCTACGTGTAAAGGCCTCTTTTTATTACCTTTTTCAGAGTGTTTTGACTGATGGAAACGATTAATTGCGAGACAAGTTATGTCTCCGAGTGAAATTCGCATGAAGTGATTTAAGTTTGGTGCATACTAAAATTCAAAAGCACCGTTCATCAAATTCAAACACAAAACAGAATCTCTTAAAGGCTACATATTAATAATAATACTAAAATTAATATTATTATTATTAAAAGAAGAAAATAAAAAATCAGAAAATAAAATCAAATAAATAAAATGAATCACTAGAAAAAGAAATTGAAACAGTCAAAAGTGGATTTGGATAATAATAAAAAGGGATACATATCTATAAACGATAAATTAAGACAATAATATAGTACCTAACAATTCGGACAAAAGGAAAAACAAAACCGTTGAAATCAAACCCATGAGCTCGTGCAAAGCAAAGGGCAAGCAAAGCGTTAGAAGAAGATGAAAGCGTCCACACCTGATCATCCCCCTTCTCCTCACATACCTTTTGCTTTGTAGCTTTGAAGCTGCCCTGAACCTGACACACGCACACCGAAACACGAATCGCACACAGTCTTTGAAGAACAATCAAGAACAATTTCTTGTTCTTTATTCACTCTGTTTTTTACTTTACTTTTTTTTTGTTTTCTTCAATTAGTGCTTTGGAAATCGGAGAGGATTCTCTGGTGGGTGCCCCGGCGTAATCGCTGCTTGGGGCATCACCCAATGTCTATCGTTCAATCATCCGCCGTTGATCATAACGCCGAAGCTTTCTGTGGGCCTGCGAAGCGTAAGTTAGACGATTACGGTACGGATTATGATGACGCGGAGATAATAGCCGCCGTCAGGATGCGGAAGGAAGATTCTGTCTCTGCCGCCGTCAGTCCGCCGTCTTCTTCGCTCTGCTGGAGCCTTGTTCAGAGCTCCCGGGTCTCCGATGCGAAATCGACGGCGACGTTGTCGACCTCCAGCTCCAGGTCGGCGAGGAGGGTCCAGTTCTTTATTAGGTTGCTTTCTGAGGGGAGGCACATTGTGGTGCATGCGAATAAGGATGATACAGTGAAGTCTGTTCACGAGAGGATTCTGGCGATCACCGGAATTCCGGTTATCGAGCAGAGGTTGATTTACAGGGGGAGGCAGCTACAGTGGGAGCAGTCGCTAGCGGAGTGCGCGATACAAAACGACGCCGGTTTGCACCTTGTGGGTCGTATGAGGAGCACCAACCATCCTCAGACTTGTCAGTTAGTCGATGAAATGGTGTCGTTTATATGCGAGCTCTGTAAAACAAGGATGGTTCTCGGTGATTGCACGAAGCGGGTCACGGACTTGATCGATGCGTTCTTTCAAATAGCTACAAAGGGCGAGAATGAGGAACCAAGAGGGCATCTTGAGGTCTTCATGGCGTCTGCTGCGCCGGCGGCTTTGGTGATGCTCTATGTTTCACCTATCAAAGGTAACAAGGAGTGTGCGGATGCTTCAATTAGGCATTTCTTGATTTCGTGTAAGGCTGCAATACGCAAAGAATTTTATGTGCACTGTGGGCCTATAATGTTAGAGTTGTGTAAGTTGCTTAGAAAGGTTGGTGGTAATGAGGATTCTTTGTACTTGAGTTGTCGGAGGACTCTTGGGTCATTGCTAGAGGATGTCGAGGGGACATTGTTGGAGGATGTGGAGGAGTCGCCTGATTTGAGTCATTTGACTAAGGGTGGTGGTCGTCTTAGGGAGGATTTGAATGGATTGATTGCCATACCAGAAATTTTCCCGTTTGTTAGCGAGTTAGCCAGCAGTTTGACTGAGGATTTGGTCACGCCTGTAGAATCCAACATGAGCATAGGGCCCTCATCATGTAATGTTATTCAGTTTTCAGCATTCTTGCAACCGTTGCTTGCCATGATTATGAAGCAGCTAGCTTTTCGAGGTCCTATTTGTTTGCCATTGAAGTACAGTGTATTGAACCATCCACAATATCTTCATGAGATTGAGCAGCTTCATGATATATTTCATGTTATGTTGACGGAAATGGATAGATGCCTACTTAACATGGAAGAGACATTGCTTTCGGGACAAAATGGAGAAACAAATACTCTTACAGGGTGTGATCAGTATCTTGCGATTTTAAAGGAATTGTATAGCATCGCGAAACTTTATATGGGTGCTGAGGAAAAATTTTGGACAGTTTTGAAACACAGAAAGCACTCACTGTGCGTGCTCATTGTTAGATTTGCAAGAAGGGCTGATGATCATCACTGGCTTCTACAGCATAAGGATGTCACCAACTTTGAGGCAAGGAGACATTTGTCCTTGATGATGTTTCCTGAGATGAAAGAAGATTATGAAGAACTTCATGAGATGCTCATCGACCGATCACAGTTGCTGTCAGAGTCATTCGAGTATATAATTCGTGCTGAGCGTGAATCTCTACACAGCGGTCTATTTATGGAATTCAAAAATGAGGAAGCTACTGGTCCTGGGGTACTTCGAGAGTGGTTTTTTTTGGTAGCGCAAGCTATTTTCAATCCAGAAAATGCCCTTTTCGTGTCATGCCCCAATGACCGTAGAAGATTTTATCCTAATCCCGGTAACTTTACGAGGCGATTATGATGATCATTTTTCTTGATTATACTTAAACTTTTTGTTGACCTATTGGTGTAGAACATGTTAATTTAGGCATTAATTTGGTAAAATTAACTGCAGGCAGTGAAAAATCATTTCTTGTCTTTGGATTTTATATGTCAGATTAAGTTAGATATGTCTCATTTGTTTTCATTTTTTGAAAGGAAGAGATATGGAAGTATTTTTTGATGAATGGTTTTATTGGACCACAAAGTTCAAAATGTGTCTGCAAGTTTGATTTACAGTCTATTTTCCCTTACTTTCAGAACATTCAAAAAATGGATAGGGTTAAGTACCTGTTCCTACCTTCCAATTTCTGTGCCTTATAGCTTAATTCCTCTGTTTTTCCCATAGACAATGATAAAGTTTTAGGAGTTGAACCTCCTTCATTCTTAGATACTTGCTATATTTGTTTAATTCATTTATATATTACTAATATGAATCTTAGAAATTGAAAGCCATCTGTTGCCTTTTTAATCACGAGGACAGGGCTCTATCAATCTATCATCTCATTTGTCTGTTTTAGTTCTTAAGAGTGGGCAATCTATTACGTTTGTTAGAAACTTCGCAATCTCAATTGCAATGCTCCAAGTTATGGTTTTCCTTTTCCTCTTTTTGTATGTTGGCAATGTTATATGTAACTTTCTTCTTGTTTTTAAGTGATTCATGTTTCTCTTACATTTGCAGCATCTAAGGTCGATCCTATGCACCTTGACTATTTTACCTTCTCTGGTCGAGTGGTTGCTTTAGCTTTGATGCACAGAGTGCAATTAGGTATTGTCCTTGATCGTGTGTTTTTCTTGCAACTGGCTGGAAAAAATGTTTGCATGGAAGACATAAAAGACGCAGATCCATGCTTGTATAGTAGCTGCAAACAGATTTTGGGGATGGATGCAGAGTTTATAGATTCAGATGCTTTAGGACTGACATTTATTAGAGAAGTGGAGGAGTTAGGGTGCAGGAAAGTCGTGGAGCTTTGTCCCAATGGAAAAAACATTGTGGTGAATAGCCATAACAGAGAGGAATATGTTAACCTTCTTATTCGGAATCGCTTTGTCACGTCCATTTCTCAACAGGTGTCTCATTTTACTCGAGGTTTCAGTGATATTCTTAGTGATCCAAAGCTCCAGGAACTCTTTTTCCAAAGTTTAGAGCTTGAGGATTTTGATGGGATGCTACGTGGGAGTGATAATCTTATCAGTATTGATGATTGGAAGTCACATACCGAGTACAATGGCTATAAAGAATCTGATCCTCTGATATCCTGGTTCTGGGAGGTGCGCTCTTAAATTAGCTTGTTATCATTGTCTCTCAAGTGTACTTTTCCTTTTTCTACCATATTTCCGTATTTTGTCTTACAACTTACTTTGTATGATGGATGCCATAGAAGACAGGGTTTCATTATTAGGTGACCTATTCATATATGTGTTTTCTTGAATAAATGTTGTTTGACAGAATCCATTGTTGCCCACCAAATACAGGATTATATTGATATTAGGTATTTCAATCATGTCTGACACAATTTTTTATGAAATTTAAATCTTACTCTCATTCCTTATCTTTACCTTTCCTACTAGATACAGCTTTAACTTGTGAAAAATGCTGTCCTGACTTTTCATTATTTGTGAAAAAATTGTAAAGTGCTTTATGCTCATTTCATATTTGTTATTCTGTTGGGACAGATTCTCAAGACAATGTTTTATAGGAATTTAAGGTGCTCTGACCATGCCTTCAGGTGTTTGGTCTTGAGTTTGTATCCAATATTGGAATAAGCGTACATTCTAGTCATAAATGATTATGAGGCGATTCCTTTTTGGTGTCAGTAGCCCTATGAGGAAATGATAGTTGAAAGATAGATTGTGAGTAGAGAGAACTTCAATAGGTGGTAGCTTTAGCATTTGAGAAACTTTTGCATGGAACTCATGAAGGATATGTGATGCCAAAGGGCTTAGAGTTTATAAAAGAAATGAAAGAGAGAAAATCACTCAACCACAAGCTTCATTCCTAGTTCCCTACCTCTATTGCTTGTTTCCTCACAAAAATTCCAGCAACCAAAAACTTAAAATTCCATTCATCTCAAAACTGAAATTCCAGCAGCCAGATTTTATAAGTTTTATTAATTCTAAGTACTAGTTTGATATTTCTTCTATTTGTCCTACATCAATATGGTTAAACTTTTCTGCAGGATTAAATTGGGAAGTCTAAGTGGTCACTACTTCTTTCGTCCATGTTTTCTACCTACCATTCAAAGAGTTAAGTTGTCCTTGGAAAATCAATTTATTGTGTTTCATGTTATAAGTGTAGGTAACCCTTTGAATTGTGGCTATTTGATGTTTTTGGTTGGAAAGTTGCAAATGCTCTTTGCTAAGAGGATGATTTTAAGACACCTCTTGAGCAAATTCTTTCAGTTATGTTGTAGTGGAGACCACGATATCTTGCTCAACATCCCCTTGATCAACAGTTTTCACATGTGGTGGGACTCCAAACTTTCCAATGTTTTCAGGAATCTGAAGTGAGAGTGCTCCACTTTAGCAATCTTGAAACTAAATTTTGTAGGCTCATAAAAAACACAAGATTAAAATTGATGATTTCCTTGATCAACACAAGTCAACCCATTATTTTGTTTCTGGTGAAAAATTAAATAGAAGAGCAAGTCTTAAAGGTTGTAATTAATAACTGACATATAGCTAAAGTGTGAATGAAAGAAATTTGTTTCGCTTTGTACTAAATGGGGCTATATGTTATAAAAGAGTATGTATGACTTTTATTAATTATTGGGCAAAAGAGAATAGATGAAATTGCTGTAGGTCATTGTTTGAAGAAAATGGAATATTATTAGTCCTGGACATAAGATTTAACTACTATTTTCTTGTATTTTGGGGAAAAGGGATTGCTGGCATCATGTTGTAGTTATATGTGAAGCTTTTTGATTCTTGTGAGACCCAAAAGTGCCATTTCATATGAACGTAAAATCCCTTGATTTGAATCGTGAACCTTAGGATCTGGGATGGGCAGAACCTACAGCCCCCCTCCCCTTCTTGAGTTAGTTGTGATTGATTTAGATGCATTTGTATGTAATAAGAGATAAAGTACATGGAAGCCTTCTAGGATAGGAACTGCATATCTAGTTCTTCAGAGGGTCCTTCTTAAGTATAGAATCTAGATATTGTAACTTCATTGACTGTAAATTAAAATATCGGCAAGTGCAGAAGGTGATTACCACGGTCACAGTTGTCCCGTTGATGAGAATTTTGAGTAATCTGGTTATGTTTTTGTTCAAACACCAGAGTCATTAAATTTTCTTTGTTGTGTAGTCAAAGTGCAATTGGAGGAATTGGGATTTGGGGATGCTTCATTCTTCTATATGGGGGTTGATAGAGCTAGAATGCCATTAGTATACAGTAGGCATAAGAAGAAGTTGGAGAATCCTAGCATGTGAGTTTGCTACAAATAGGAGACAGATGTCATTTAATAATTGGGGTAGGATGAGATATAAAAGGAGGGGAATGACATGTAAGGAGATAGGCGTGAGCACCAGAGTGAGAGTCGTGCTAGGGAGGTATTAGCCCCTCATATAGGCTGACCATTATTTCAGTTGTAACTGAATATTACTTACAGAATATCAATACAATACACTAAATCGATGAGATCATTTTGATCCATTTAATTCATTTTATTCAAGTAATTCATTCAGCCTAGTGTGAGTTCTATCAATTGGTATCAGAGCACGATCTTGGTACCACTAGATTGAATTCGTTTTGGTAGTGGATGGTAGTGACTCGAAGGATGGAAAAAATCGATTTGATTGAGAGGAGTGTAGCGAACCTGGCTGAGATGTTAGAGAGAAATGATGAGAAAACATGACGGCTGGAAGAAGCATTATTGGAAATGATGCATCACATCAAAGGAAAAGGAGTGGAGTCATCCAAGTGAAAATCGGTAGTGGAGACTGCTGATGAAACTGAAGGAAACGGTGTGGGTGAGTCGGCAGAAACAAAGCAGGGAAGTAACACTAAAACTGAGGGGGTTAGGAGGTTTGAAGCGAGAGAGGAAGGGAGAGCTTATGAGGAGAGGGGAAGAAGATTGGAGATTCCGATTTACTGTGGGGAAGATGCTTATGGATGGTTGAATCGAATAGAAAGATATTTTTAGTTTGATGGGGTAGTAGACAGGGATAAACGAGATGCAGTAGTAGTGGCGATGTACGGCAAGGCGTTGGTGTGGTGCAATTGGTGGGAAGCGCGATATGCAGGAGTTGATTGGAGAGAGTTTAAATTAGTAGTGCTCAAGCGTTTCCAACCAACGCTAGCCAAGAACCCCTACGAACTTTTGTTTGGGCTGCAACAATCTTCGACGGTGATGGAATACTGTGAAAATTTTGAGCTGCTGACAGGGCCATTGCGACACATTGATGAAAAAATTCTCATTGGGTTGTTTCTTAATGGATTAAAAATGGAAATCCGAGCTGAACTCAAGTTGCACCATGTTGGGTCTTTGAGTCAGGTAATGGACATGGCACTACTGGTGGAGGAGAGAAATTTAAACGAAGCATGGCAGTGCGAGTTCCATGCCGAGACGGACCTTCAACAAACCAGCTTAGTTCAACAGATCCACCACCGTGGAATTTCGACCTAGACTTCTAGTGACTACGGAAACAAAGGGGAGTTCAGTATCTCAAAACACGACCACACCCTAGAGAGAAGGGACAGGAGGGGCTTGGAGATGCAATCTCCGACAACACCCACCTGAAATGCTTAAGGAGAGATATGAGAAGGGGTTATGTTTTTATTGCGATGAACGATTCAGTCCCAGTCATGTTTGCAAAAACAAAGGCTTCTGAGTGTACATCGTGGAGGAAGAAGGCGAGAATGAGTTACCAGAGGAAGTATTCATGGATGCTGAAGGTGACGACAATGAAGATAAACAATTACAATTGAATATGATGAGTGTAATGGGGTTGACTATGAAGAGATCATTCAAAGTCCGGGGATATTTGAAGGGAAGAAAGGTGGTTATATTAGTGGATTATGGGGCCTCTAATAATTTTATCACTAAATCGTTAGTGGAGGACCTGTCCCTACACGTGTTGGACACCCCAGAATTCTTAGCACAGGTGGGAGATGGATATAAAATTAGAGGAAAAGGAGTTTGTGAACACTTACAATTGGAGATGCAAGGGGTAATTATAAAAGGGGACTTCTTTCTGTTTGAATTAGGAGTGGTTGTGGTGTTGGGACTGAATTGGCTAGAAGGATTGGGTGACATCCGAGCCAATTTTAAAGAGTTGACGTTAAAGTCGATGGAAGGAGACAAGCAATTTAGTTTGAGAGGAGATCTAGCCTTGATGAAATCGGCGGCAACATTACAATCACTTTACAAAGCTGTGAAAGAAGGAGGCGAAGGTTATCTTGTCAGTATAACAAGAACAGAACAGCATGAGACAGCCATGGAAGGTACAGCGGAACTCAAGGAGTTGTTAACCGAGTTTACAAATGTATTATCACCACCCTCAGGGCTACCTCCCCAAAGGAACCACGACCACGCAATCACATTAAAACTAGGAGCAGAAATACCAGCAATAAGACCCTATAGATATTCCCATTATCAGAAGAATGAAATAGAAAAGATAGTGGGGGAATTACTTGCTTTGAGGGTTATTAGACCCAGTGTAAGTCCCTTTTCCAGCCCCGTGATCTTAGTGAGGAAAAAAGATGGAGGATGGAGGTTTTGTGTGGATTTTAGGGCGTTGAACAGGGTGACGGTAGCGGATAAATTTCCAATACCCACAATTGACGAATTGTGGATGAATTGGGAGGGGCCAAGGTGTTTTCAAAGTTGGACCTTAAGAGTGGCTACCATCAAATCATAGTCTGAGAAGAGGACAGACACAAAATTGCCTTCCGAACACACGAAGGTCATTACGAATGGTTGTTGAAGTCTTTCTGGTTATCCAATACACCCTCCACCTTCCAATCCTTGATGAATGAGGTATTTCGTTCCCACATACGCAAATCTGTGCTAGTCTTCTTTGATGATATTCTTATATACAGTTTGGATTTTGAGCAACATTTGAAAGATTTAAAGGCTGTCTTGTTGATCTTTCGGAGCCATAAGCTGTATGTCAATGAGAAGAAGTGCGATTTTGGTAAAGAACAATTAAAATATTTGGGGCATGTTACTTCGGGACCGGGTGTAGAAGCCGATCCATCTAAAATTGAGGAGGTTGCGAACTGGCCAATATCGAAGGACGTGAAAGCTGCCCGAAGGTTCTTGGGGTTCACGGGATACTATCGACAATTTTTTCGGGACTATGGCAAGATAGCCAAACCTCTCACACAATTACTTAAGAAAGAAGTGTATCAGTGGAACATGGAGGCTTAGCAACCTTTTGAATCCCTCAAGTCGGCAATGGTGAATCTCCCTACCTTAGCCATACCAGATTTTTCTAAACCATGTATCCTATAGACTGATGCATTAGAAAAGGAGTTAAGGGCAGTACTCATACAGGAAGGAAGACCTCTAGCTTACCTTAGCTGGGCATTACCTTTGCTAGCGCTCTCCAAATCTATCTATGAAAGGAGTTAATGGCAGTAGTGATGGCGGTTCAAAAATGGAGACACTATCTGTTGGGTAGACGTTTCATCATCCGAACTGATCAAAAGAGCTTGAAATACTTGATAGATCAGAGATTGTTGGGAGAACAGCAACAAAAATAGACAGCAAAGTTGTTGGGATATGATTTTGAGGTGCAGTACAAACCAGGGAAGGAGAACCAAGCGACTGACGCTTTGTCGCGTAAAATGGAATGTGCTGCTATTTCAACTGTGCAAATGGTGGACTCGTATAAGTGGGAGGAAGAAATTAAGGCTGATCTGAAACTTAATGCCATCATGCAAGATCTGTTGAGTGGAAGCAAAGAACACATGGGGTTCTCTATTAAGGGAGGTAGATTGTATTATAAAAATAGGCTGGTATTGCTGAAAACATCTAGTCGGATATCGACTATTTTGAAAGAATTGCATGACTCACCCATGGGTGGTCATTCAGGATTCCTACACACTTACAAAAGAGTGCTGGGACTAGTTTTCTGGGAAGGCATAAGGAATGACGTAAAAAAATATGTGGAGGCTTGTGAAGTGTGTTAACGAAATAAGTATCAAGCTCTATCTCCTGTTGATTTACTACTGCCTCTACCGGTTCCAACGCAAGTGTGGGAGGATATATCGATGGATTTCATAAGAGGTCTACCGAAGAGTAAGGGAATGGACACCATCATGGTAGTAGTGGATAGACTGACAAAATATGCACATTTTTTGCCATTAGCCCATCCCTTTTCTGCTCCTGACGTGGCTGCACTATTTGTTGGAGAAATAGTGAAACTACATGGGTTCCCTACCTCAATAGTATCTGACAAAGATAGGGTATTCATAAGCAGATTCTAGTCTGAATTGTTCAAGCAGGCTGGCACATAGCTGAAGTTTAGCTCAGCTTATCACCCCCAAATTGACGGACAAATGGAAGTCACCAATAGATGTTTGGAAATATATCTCCGCTGCTTCACCAGAAGTAAGCCTAAGCAATGGACTAAATGGTTGTGTTGGGCAGAATTTTGGTTCATCACTAACTATAATAGTTCTACAAAAACTTCACCATTTTTCGCATTATATGGTCGACCCCCACCCACCTTGCTCGGCTATGCAGGAGAGCTGTCAGCCGTGGAAGAAGTGGATAGACTTCTTAAGGAACGGAATGGAGTCATAATTGAATTGAGGAACAATCTATTGAAGGCCCAGAATCGCATTAAAACACAGGCAAGTAAGAAACGAAGAGAAGTGGAATTCTTGGTGGGAGAAAAGGTGTACTTGAAGATCCAACCGTAGAAACTCAGGTCGTTAGCAAGAAAGCGGAATGAGAAACTTAGCCCCCAATACTATGGACCCTTTTTAATTGTTGAAAAGATTGGAGCAGTGGCTTATAGACTAGAATTACCAGCATATGGTAGAGTTCACTTAGTTTTCCACGTGTCACTGCTTAAGAGGGCTGCTCCTAATCCTGTGCAGATACAACCCTTACCTAAGCAGTTAACAGATGAGTGGGAGCTGGATTTACAACCTGAAATGATATTGGGAATCCAAAAGGATGCGAATGGGCACGAGGAGGTTTTGACATTTGAGAATTCATGGGAATCATATGCTGCAATTGTAGAGCATTTTCTTACCTTCCACCTTGAGGCCAAGGTGCGAGCTTTGAAGGGGAGTATTGATAGAGCTAGAATGTCATTAGTATACAGTAGGCGTAAGAAGTAGTTGGAGAATCCTAGCACGTGAGTTTGTTACAAATAGGAGATACATGTCATTTAATAATTGGGGTAGGATGAGATATAAAAAGAGGGGAATGACATGTAAGGGGGTAGGCGTGAAAACTAGAGTGAGAGTCGTGCTAGGGAGGTATCAGCCCCTCATATAGGCTGACCATTATTTCAGTTGTAACTGAATATTGCTTACAGAATATCAATACAATATACTGAATCGATGAGATCATTTTGATCCATCTGACTCATTTTATTCAAGTAATTCATTCAGCCCAGTGTGAGTTCTATCAGGGGTTCAGTTTGCTTTTAGGTTTTGAGCAACCCTTGCTTTGGGGTGAGGCCAGCCCGTTACATTCTCTCTGTTCTTTGGCCAGGGCAAGTATAATCATGTGGAAAGAACAAATGGAATCTTTTGTTTTATTTAGCTCTTAGCCTCCTGGTTCCTCTCATAACTAAAACTGATTATGGCATTTTTAGACATTACATTTTTTACGCTAAATGGGACATTAATGATATGCTTATTTATGACAATCCGAAAGCTTAACATCAACATTATTCTGGATGATGAGGACTCCAAATGGTTGGAGTTCTCTTTTCATTTTTCACCTTTTCCTTCCTGTTTTATCTATCCTCATAAAGGTTGAGGCTTCTCCTGGACATTGAATAACCTTGTTACAGTCTTGAAACCATAGCCAGACTGACGCTACTAAGTATTAAGAAGTCGTTGATTCTGCTAATGACTCTGCATAAGGAGCCATACAATTGCTAAAAACCAAACTTCAGTATGTGATTGTGTTTTGGCTAAGCCCCCATTGGGCCAAGGATTAAGTTGCCAGATTGATAGTGCTGTTAGTTATGTTCTTAGTGATAACAATCTGAAAGTCCTCCATAAATTGTATTCTCTAGAATTTAGACATGCATTTTGCACTTCTTGTCTTGTTCAGTTTCTTTTCACAATTGAACAATGTTGTAAAGGTCCTGAAGGGGAATCATGAACCAGATTCAATATCAGCTGTAGAAAGCTCTTATTCAAGTGGATGGTGACCTGGTTGGCAGTTTTTTGTTATGTATTAGTTCGTGTGTGGGAAGAACAAATTGGTAGAAATAGACCTTTTATGCAGTTGATATGGCATATATCTTCCCGCCAGACAGATAATGCAGGCATCGCCTTTTATACTGTATAATTTTTTTTCTTGACTATTCTGCAGATTGTTGCTGAAATGTCTGCTGAGCAGAGAAAGATTCTTCTCTTCTTTTGGACTTCAATAAAATATCTGCCGGTAGAAGGCTTCTGTGGTTTGGGCGGCCAGCTTTCCATTTACAAGACCTCTGAGCCACATGACCGTCTGCCTTCATCTCATACCTGCTTTTTCCGGCTGTGTTTCCCACCTTATCCTTCAATTGCTGTACTGCGAGATCGTCTAAATTTCATCACCCAGGAGCATATTGGCTGCAGCTTTGGTACTTGGTGAAATTTCAGCCGCGTTCAGTTTTGGGGATAGTTGGGGTTTATAACTGCACATACAAATGATTTGTACTCAACTTGTACAGATAGGATCCTGTCCATCTTCTATTTTAAGGAGGTGCCAGATTGTGTCCATCTTTTACTTTAAGGAGGCACCATAGATATTTATGTTAGAGAAGAATGCGATGTTTTTGCTCTTTTTGCAAACTGATTATATAGAGGTATAGTGTAAAATAATGGTGGAGGGAGGAATGGAAGGGAGTCTCTCTGCTTCCATGGACATGCTTTACCAGTTACAACTGCCCTTCATGACATGTAATTACAGAGATTATGCAATGACATCGGTATCTATACAAATACTATGATTATCCTAAATCTTGCTCTCTCAGCTGTCTATAAATTATGCTTTTCAGTGGATGTTCAGATTACTGGCCTACCATTTGAATGTGCAGCCCATTGGTCTACTTTATATGGCATAATTGTGCATTCATCATGTGTCTAAGCTATCTTCCAGAGAGAATTGTCTGGTTCTGTAAGAATTGGCTGTTGCATACGTCTGTACTGGCTAATCCATATGCAGTGTTCTTGTGTCAACTGTCAAGGTTACTTGATTAGAAGACTCCAATATTTGGACCCCCAGGACCATCAAGATGTAGGTTCGAACCACCACTGTTCCTGTTCCTTGTGTTCCCAATGTTGTTTTATGCATTTTACACGGCTTGGCATTTATCAAACTTCTTGTACATCTGTTTTTATATGCTTTTTGCTTTTCTGTATGTCATAAACCTTACCAAGTTCATGAAACATCGATCGACTATGTTGAATTATTGATCAATGTTTCTTATTCTTGAGGGTGGAGAGTGTGTCTGTATGCACGATCCTCATTGTCTGATTAACATCTTCAAATATTCTTAGAGAAAAGAGAAAAAGATGCCAAATTTTGCATAAAGGATTGACGCATAGATTGAACCAAAACTCAATAACAGTAAATATTATTCCTTATCAAAGCACACCATCTCAAGCTCGAACCAACATTCTGTAACCCAACACCCCATGTACATAGTATAACAAATCTGCACCATTTCATAGGGAAATGTGGATTCAGGACAACCCAATTCCTGCTTTGATAATAATATCATAAATTTGATATAACCAAATTTTAGAACAAAAGAAGAAACAGAAAATAACTTAGCCAAACTTCAGTGCCTAAAAAGAGCCATCACAACAGCTACACATACAGGCCGATCACTCATTCCTCATCAGTTTTCACTACTGTCGGTTCTGTGGTGGCTTCAGCTGCTTCTTTTGGTGCTTCAACAGCTGGTTTCTCATCGACGGTCTCTTCCACCTTTGCTGCAGGCACTTCCTCAACTACAGGATCAGCGACAGCCTTCGCTTCTGTGGATGGTTCTTCTGCTGCAACTTCCACCTGAACTTCATCGGCTTTTTCTTCTTTTGGTTCAACGACCTCCTCCTTGGTTTCATCTACTACTGGATCTTCAGGTTTTTTGGTCACTGGAGCTTTCTCTTCCACGGCCTGGACCTCGGTGGCTGTTTCTTCATTTGTCAAGTCACCCTCTAGCTCAGCAGCTGGTGTGGTTTCATCGGGAGTGATCTCCTCAGTCTTTGTGATCTCAGGGGTTTCAGTCTTTGTCAACACCGATGTTGCATCCTGAACCTGCATAAACCATGTAATTATTGTTTGAAACAAAAATATTCATAATCCAAATGAAAACAATCCTGATCCAGCAAGAACACTCTCCGATGACCACGGCAATGGATTTTGAAAAGGGTCATAGAGAGGATTGCTGACTGAAAAATGTATAAGCTACTAATCGCATGTATTGAGCTTTATGATTTTGATCTATCATACAATCCTTAAGCTAAAGCTGGTTGCAACCACAAGTTGCAGTAGACTGAACTGGACCATGATATAGCTTCCCCATGATCGGAACTTCTTTGATTAGTAAGGATCACATAAACATAGTTTATAACAACATACGGAAATCCAAAGATGACTTAAGGATTAACAAGAGAAGATCCATCATCACTTGTGCTAGATTTGCAAGACCATATAAGAAACCAAAATGATCATAACATGTAGGAGTGACCAAAATAGAGTGCAACTTAATTATGGTAATTAAGTACCTCAACACTGGCCATCTCAATGAAACTGGAAACTAAGCTAGAGGAGGATGAAAGATAACGTTATATGAGTTGGATTGAAGATTGAATGAAGTGAAGATCAATGTGGGAGCTATTTATAGAGATGGAAGGATTGTCTAATGAAGAAGAGAACCATACACTTTAGTGTGAGAGCACTTTGAAGAATCTTTGCAATTTGACACCTCATGTCTCTCTGACTGCATTAGCTTTGTCTAGTTGTAAATGTGAATTTGATAAGGATTTTTCTAATGTTTATTGTTATATCAATGGAATTGATTGATAAATTGGACAAAATAGATTAGAAATCTTATATGGTGGAGGCCATTTCACATGCAACATCATATCTTCTCTTTGAGTGGGTTTAACTGTGTTCTTGTCCAGTAGGGCAAGAAAGGTGACTGCCTTATGATGCCTTCATGTTCTAACCAATATAAATATATTATTTCTTGATATTATAAATTTATTAAAAAAATAACAAAATGAGATTTCTTATATTCACATTTACACATATTGTACTATGGCTCTTCATCCACATAAACAATCACTACTTTGATAGTACAAGACAATAGTATATAAAAAAAAACCCATAGCTTTTATTTCAATAGACTATTAAAATAAATAAAAAATCATTAATGTCATAGATCCAATTAAATGAAATCACTTTAATTTTTTTAATTGCTTAATTATTTTTTTAATGCATTTGTATTGGAGTAATAGATTGATTATAATACAATCACATGCTAGGCAATACACTTTGAGCTCCAATTAGTACAAATAGTATTAGTCATTTGAGAATATCAAAGAGCATCGGATCTATGTAGGTTAAACTCAATCCCTTGTGCTTTATTTATTTCCACCAGGTACTTGAATTAATGGAGAGTGTATTAAATCATGTTTGTCATGTTATTCTTTCTTAAAATTTAAAAATAATTTAAATTATTTCTTTTATAATTCGCCGATTTTGAAGCTATGTTTGATTGAACGTAAGGTTTTTAATAGAACAGAATAATTTATAATGAAATGAAATGTAAATGAATGTGATATTAGAAAATTGTTGTTTGAGAGAGATGGAATAGTTCATAATGTAATATAATGAAATGTTGTTTGGAAGAAGAGTTCATAATGTAATATAGTGAAAAGTTGTTTATTATTTTACATTATATCTTAAATATTTGAAATCGGAAGCTTCTCATTTTCATTGTTTAGAATAAAATAAGATAAAATATAAAACTCTTATTTTTTATCTCATTTTTTATAATACGTGGAATAATATTACGGTATATTTCATTTTATACTGTACGAATTTAACAAAGATAAATAAAACTTACAAATACATGAATAATTTTCACACGATTTTTGATTTTATTTAATAATATACGCTTCACACTAAATAATTTTTTATAGACTCTTTCTTTTAAGCGACCATTTCATCACAATAGTTTAAGCTGTTGTGTAAAGCCAACTCAATTGGTTTTATATATTCTCTAACACACCCCTTCAAGTGAAAGCCCTTTGGGTTTGAAATTTACACAGGCCTACTTTACCTTGTGCTTAATTTAATTAGAATAGGTGGGTAGTAAGATTCAAACTCATGACTATTTAGTCATAAAGGTTCTGATACTATATTAAATGACCATTTCACCACAATAATTTAAGCTGTTGTATGAAGCCAACTCAATTAATTTTATATATTCTCTAACAATTTACTTAATCACTTCAATAAAAGATGAGAGTCAATATTATCGGCTGTGACAAAATGCAAGAATTTGGATGTGACCAAAGTTATCCTACAGTGCGTACGTGGAATAACTCTTATGTAAATCCTAAGGTTCTTCTTGTCTCACTATGGACACTCATCAGGCGATTAGACACCCATACGGTAGAAAGGAATGGACAGCACTGAGCAAACAAATCTGTAGGCCGGTGGGATAAAAGTGATTACCAACTAAGATCATCAGGACCGTACAAACAAGGGATGCCCCACTGCCACCTGACTTGTAGTTAATTCACCAACTACGATCAGAGCCGTTCAAAGAAGGGAGTGAAATGATGATGATGCTGAAACAAGGATGATTGATTGCATTCTCTTTTTTGCTTTTTTCCTCGGTTAAGTTTAAGCCCACCGCCCCTTTCTAAAGTTGGAGGCTCTGGTCTGGTAGAACAGACATGCTTTCCAGGTAGCACGCTCGTGACGTTGGGGTCCACTCACAGCCGTCTGATCTTGCCACGCCATCAGTCTGGTCTGTTTATGTCCTCACATATGGTATGCCCATACCCCACCCATCCCTTTGTTTTCTCACTGTCGTTTTGATGTAATGTACCAAAACCATCACATTGGGTTCTTTAGAGTTTGTTGTCCTATTTCCCAAATAATTTTTATTTTTTACTGATATAAATTATGGGTTTGATTTCTTATGAACCCTTCGTACTTATCAAAATTTTATATTAATTAATTGAATTATATATACAATTTAATTTTAAATTATCACTCACTTTAAATATATAATTAATAGATTATTATTAATTTAAAATTCAATATAAATATTAAAGGAGACAAAAGGATTCACAAAACTAACATTAACTTTTTTTATCATATGTATTAGTTAATTATCACTAATCTTATTCTTGTAAACAATTTTCCATTATCCATTGTTGATTAAGAAATGTTAACAAATAAATACAAGAGAGAGTGTTACGAGGCAGTGCATCCATGTGAGCCTCCAATGGATCATCGAGTCCAAAAGATGTTAACATGTGGGAACATGTTCTCTTATCATCATCATCATCGAGTGTGATCTCTCAATTCTATGATCTGCTAATCATCATCAGGATATTAATATCCTGATTTTCTCCTTCAAATCAGGTATAGAAATGACCAAAAGCAAGGGGAGGTGCATGTCATCATGAGAGTTTTGCATGAAAGTTGATGTCTTGGCCTGACAACTTTTCACATCAGGGACATGTGGCTTGTTGAATAATACCAACATGTATGTTTACTCGTGGTAAATTACCAAGTCATCTCCAACAATGAATTCATTCACTTCATCAGTCTTAAGTATGTAGTGAATAGCAATCACACCTAACTTTATTCTTCTTTTTAGGGTTGGCATCCACATAAACCTTTTCCTTTTTCTGTCAACTTCTCTTTTTCCCCAACTTTTCCTTTTGTTTCCTTCGTCTCCTTACATGGTCCACTACTAAAGCAACAATTAAGGAGAGCAGGTTCTGCGAAAGCCATCAGTCAGTCTCCCTCACCAAGCATCAGTTCAGAGTATCAGAAGCTTCCACTGTTACACTTTAAGCTGAATCTAATTTTTAATGTTATACCCAATAATCATGATCGATCATGTTCTTTCACCTTATCATGAACATTAACCTTTCGAACCCACTTAGCAAAGTCACCATAGGAGGTGGAATCACCACAGCAAAGGCAGTAAAATACACAGATTTTTTTAAGAGCATCCTTAAACATCAAACTCTTGCCAACAACTTTACTACTTTAGTCTATAATTATATGAAACTATCGATTGACTTCCTTGTCCAAAAATCACGATCTCATTGCCAACATTAGGATAGTATTCTAGAAAACATCAAAGAGTCAACAGACTCAGCCATGAGGGACCTAAATGATAAAGTTTTCCAGTGTTATAAAACGTTTCATATTAACTGGAATGCTACAAGGAAGAATCCGCCAATTCTTGTTGTTAATTCTTGAAAGGTTCCAAGCTGGACCATCAAGAATGCTAGGTAAGAAGAATGTTGAGCCCTAGTGGTGGTTAGACTCAAGAAGCGGACTGCCACTAGCAATGATCAACTCACAAACTGTTTAAGCACAGCTTCAGCACGTCTCTCAAACTTGGGAAGGGCCCATTCGTGCTGAACTATGTCAAGACCATCCTTCTCAGCACCCAAGCTCTGGCCAAAACATAAGCAGCAAATTAGCATTGACGCTGCAAAAAATAAAATCTAGACAATACGAAAGAAAGGACGGGGATCAAGAAGCTATATGCTTCAAAGTTATTTCATCATAATATATATACACTTTTTTTTTGTTGGTGGGGAGACAACCACAAATCTGCAGCATTAGGGAGGAAGGGTTAAGGCTCTCGAGGAACAAAACTGCCTTTTCAAACTTACAACTTCGTAGTAAACAAAACTTATAGGACAGCAATGCTAGTTGAGAATTCTCCAAAATATTCACAAGTTTATAAAATCGAGTAGAAATCAGTTCCAACTGAAAATAGGATAAGTTCCTCATCTAAAGATCATAAAGCACCTGCCCACTCTGCCATGGACCAATCTAAATCCAAGTTAAAAACGGGCATTAAGACTAAAAGCATGCGAAAAAAGTTGGGGGCCAGATCCTCTGTCCCCAAATTTGTGTACCAACCCTGTCCCATTGGATCCAAGCCATTCATTTATGTGAATCCCGCAT
>JANSVA010000003.1:3354774-3365047 GCA_025504915.1 Erythroxylum reticulatum | reverse complement strand
CTGATTACCTTCCTGGATTGGTACCTTCATACTGTCACATTTAGATATTGATTGTTCTTGCTGCACTTTTAAGAGTGTTAAGCTTCTTTTTTTTCGTTTTCTAATTTGTTCTCCAACATGCAGGTGGCTCTAAATAATATAAAGGAGACTGATTTTGTGAATGTCACAATTCAATCATTAATGAGAGTTACGCCCTTAAGAAACTTCTTCCTGAGACCTGAAAACTATCAGCATTGCAAATCTCCCCTTGTTCATCGCTTCGGGGAATTCACACGGAAGATGTGGCATCCCAGAAATTTCACAGGACAGGTTTGATTATTGCGATGATATTTTGACGCTACCGTCCATGCAGAAAGGATTGATGTTTCTATGACTTTTCCTATGTACAGGTGAGCCCACATGTGTTTCTTCAGGCAGTTGTGAAAGCAAGTAAGAAAAGGTTTCGCATAGGACAACAATCTGAACCTGTGGAGTTCATGGCATGGCTTCTTAATACACTGCATGCGGTTCTTAAAACTGAAAAGAAAAATAGTAGCATTTTCATGAGTGCTTTCAGGTTTACCTGCCACACCAATTCTCTTTATTTCATCAATCTTCTATTCTTCCTTCTTATTCCCTGTCATCATAGTGTTATGCTGTCTCCATTGCCACCACTTTTCCTAACCTTGATCATGCTGACTAAAACATCTCTTTGCTTGGCAGGGTGAATTGGAGGTTGTGAAGGAGATTCCTAAAATATTTTTTATGGAAAAAAAAGAAAATGCTGATGATCTAGATGTTTTTACGGAGGGTGGGGACATTGTTGTGGAAGCTTCCAAAATTTCATTCTTCATGCTTGGACTTGACTTGCCTCCACCTCCGCTCTTCAAAGATGTGATGGAGAAGAATATTATACCTCAAGCACCTCTATTCAATATATTGAAGAAGTTTGATGGTGAGACTGTGACCGAAGTTGTACATCCTCGTGCAGCCAGGATGAAGTATCGCATTACAAGATTGCCCAAGTATTTACTACTTCACATGCAGCGATTTAAGAAGAATAAGTTTTTCACTGAGAAGAATCCAACGTTAGGTTAGTGGTTTTTTTTTTTTGGGGCATTACAAATCAATGAACATTTAACATCAGAACTTACATGTACTTTCTCATGCAGTCAACTTTCCAGTGAAAAACTTGGAACTGAAGGATTGTATTTCTTTGCCAATGCCTAAAGAGAAGGAGAAACTGCGGTCAAAGTATGATTTGGTTGCCAGTATAGTTCATGATGGTAAACCTAAAGAGGGGTCGTACAGGGTTTTTGTGCAAAGGAAGTCAGAAGAACTATGGTAATTATCCCGAGTCAATAGATAGATAAAAAATGCAACCCATGCTCTAGTGCTATTTGAATTGAAATCTGACGTTACTAGGAGGTGGAATGGCAGAAAAAATAATTGTAGCTGATGGCTAATATATTCATACATTCAAATTGCTTTGGTAAAACTTACCCATTCGTTTTATAATCGTTTTCTTTATGCATCTGCATCATGGGCACAAGGTGGTTCCTGTTTGTCATCTAAAGTATCTGGTATATCTATATCATCATCATCATATAGCTATATATATAAAGTATCTGGTATATTTATATATAAATATATATATATATTCTTTTTCAGGTATGAGATGCAAGATCTTCATGTTTCAGAAACTCTTCCTCAAATGGGTGCACTCTTTGAGGCTTATGTGCAAAATATATGAGCAGCAGCACCAGTAGAAGATTTGAGCAAAGTATTGGTTAGTGATTATAACCTAAATGGCTGCAAGGACGATCAAAATGAGAACTAAGCTGATATTTTATGATGACAGACTTGCCTTGTCAGAGAAAGGCCGAGTTTTGTTTGATAACATCTAGTTTTCCTGTTTGTAACTGTTGAGGGCGTCGATTAGATTTTGGACAGTTCGATCATCCAACTTTTGAGGCCTAGAAATTGTATAACTGTATTAGAAAAGTTCGAATGTCTCCTTCATTCACGATTAAGTGGCAACCCGTTATCTAATTTTCTGAAGCCAAGAAGATGCTCAAGTATGAACATACTTTTGCAGTTCATATAATAATTTGTAGATTACGAGTTCTTGGATAAATGAAGTTTTGAAATGTCTTTACTTTTAATCAATTATTTTTTAAAAATACCTTTGGAAATCTGAGTGTGACCACCTCCTGTCCTTAGTGTAACTTCTGAACTTGTGAAAAATAGATTACAAGGAAGAGTTTCATAACGACCAACGAAGTCGCACTCAAGAGTCATAAATCAAACAGGCCCCAGCAGTGAAGGAACAAAAATTTTTCTACCATTACTGACCATGGACACTGATGTTCCTGTCCAAAGTCATTGAAGGACATTGTTGTCTCCCTCTATTTCTCAATTGTCACTAGCTAGTGGTCCTTCAAATTTTACATAAAATAGTTATATGGTTGCTTTTACGTGACTGTCCTTTTGCCCTTCTGAACTGAATTGACATGCCTTAAACCCTACTGATTCTCCATTAATAAATGTTGGGACAACTTGTATATCAATGCTCTTTCTTTTGTGGCCTACTTTTACATTAGAATAATTATTGTACTATAATTATTGTCAGAATGGGAAAAACTGTGAGAAGAAAAACTTGAAAATGGGAACTTCCGTTTTGGATTTGATACAGAAGTTTTAAATTGGGAAACAACAATTAAATGTCATTAAAAACATGAGGAAGATTCCTTATAGGCTGGTTAGAATACTTCTGTTGACTCTATTCCTTGTCAGATTAATCGATGAATCAAATTGAGAAGACAGTACATTTGTGGCAGAAAGCCAGAATATCTTGCAACTTGCTACATTAAGACAATGTGAATCAACCATTCACCTTGTGGCCCCCATTCTGCAAATGTCTGATTATATATAATTAGTAGTGAAGTTGGAGGAGAATGCAGGAAATAAAATGGAGGGAGAGGTGTTTAAGTTCTTCAAGGTATGGCTCATAGTAATTGCTTCACTAACTTATTGCTATGCCATTCGAAGACTCATCCCCAAAGGTAGTAAAAGATTCGTCTGTGTTCTACCTATTGTCTGCCTCTTTCTTGCTCTTCCTCTCCATTTCACTTGTGTTCATTTCTTAGGTACCACAGCTTTCTTCATTTCTTGGCTCGCAAACTTCAAACTCTTACTATTGGCTTTTGGTCAAGGCCCCTTGTCTTCAGACCCTTCACTGTCTCTTCCTCTTTTTATCTCCGTTGCTTCCTTGCCAATCAAAATCCAGCAAACCACACGCCAAAACCCACCACATGAATGGCCTAAAAATGGAGGAACCAAACGGAACACATATCAAAACGTTTTTCCTGAAAAGACCCAGAAATCGTTTGTGTTGAACTATGCAACGAAAGGTCTGCTTCTGGCTCTATTGGTCAGAGTTTATCAGTACAAGGACTCTATCCATCCACAGCTCCTATTACTTTTTCAATATTGTCTTATCTATTTCTACCTTGAACTAACCCTAGCAAAGGTGGCAACCCTGGTTCGAGCCATATTTGCTTTGGAGCTGGAGCCTCAGTTCAACGAACCCTACCTATCGAGCTCGCTCCAAGACTTCTGGGGTCGAAGATGGAACCTCATGGTCAGCAATATCCTACGTCCCACAGTGTACGAACCAGTACGCAACATGTTTACGCCTCTCATTGGTCGGAACTGCTCTCAACTCTCTGCAATGTTCGCAACCTTTGTCGTGTCGGGTGTCATGCACGAACTGATTTTCTTCTACTTGGGCCGCGTGAAGCCCTCGTGGGAGATCACTTGGTTTTTTCTGCTCCACGGGCTTTGCCTTGTGGCTGAGGTCGCCGTCAAGAAGGTGGTCGGCGACAAATTACGCGTTCCCAGGTTGGTATCCACTCCATTGTCGGTCGGGTTCGTGTTGGTTACCGGTTCATGGTTGTTCTTCCCACCTCTGCTTCGGTGCAATGTCTTTGATAGGGCGCTGAGCGAGTACGCCGTGTTAGGCGCGTTGGTCAAGAATGCAGGTCAAGGGTTTATCATATCTAGCGGCGGCTAAGATTTGTTGCGGGCAGTCTATGGTCCTCATTAGCTGCACACAAAATGGTGCAGATGGAGACATGCAACCATAGATTGCAATTTGCAAGGAACATTACTTTGATATGAGCAGATTTGTATTCATTTATTTTGTTTAGTAATATAAAAGAGATGATGAGTTTTGCAACTTCAATTAATTATATCTAACTAAATTCAAGTTTAAGTAGGAATAATATGCGTATACTCTTAATCCTAATAACTAGCATCTGACTTTTACTAGTTAGTTTAGTTTGCATAATCCAACATTTAATAGATTGTTTTTTTTTGTGTGTGCAATAATTATTAATTTTGGGCCTATATTGAGTATCTTTCATTAATTTAAGATTGAGAAAGAGAAAAAACAGGTACTTATTGTCAACGTCGTCGTCGTCGTCGTCATTATTATTATTATTATTATTATTATTATTATTATTATTATTATATGTTGTATATTTTTAATATATTTATAAACTTAATTTTTGTAAAATTAAATATCTAAATTTTAAATTCTTATAAAAAATATTCAAAAAATTATTAAAATATAATAACCATATCATTATAAATTTTTTTAAAGTCATGCCATTATAAGTCATTTTTATACATAAACAGTTAATACTAAACAACTAATTCGACCAAACATCTTTAATAAATAGCTGATATTATTCGCTGGTCAAATCAATCGATATAATCTGCTATCAACTAACCGCTGATAGAATCAACTAACAGCTAATACAATTCGTTAATTGCCAAACAGGGTTATAATTGTAACATAGAAATTAGAACAATAACAATAACAATTCAGCGAAAACCTCATTGATACGTAGAGTCTGAAGAAGTATAATAATATGCAATATTATCTCTAATTAGTATTGAAGATATTTCTAATAAATCACATTAAAAATAAAAAGGAAAAAGGAAAAATATGTACCTAAATATGCGTATACATATTAAATTAAAAATAAAAAAGACATAAAAGATAATAACAATAATAATAAATAGAAATATAAAATAAGTAATAGAACAAATGATATAATAAAAATAAAAAAAGTTAAGATAAAATAAACAAATAAATATACACACAAAAAAGAACGACAAATAAATAAATTAATTAAACAAGTCATTAAAAAATAATACCTAAAAGCTTAAAATATCATGAAAAATAAAATTATAAAATTATAAAAGGATGACTAAAGAAAAATACAGATAATATGAATAAGAATTTTTGATTAGTTATAAAAAAATTAAATAGTTATTCAAAATGGAAATTCCTCTCATCATCTCTTCACTCTCTTTGTCTTCATCAACGGTGGTCCGTAATAAATGTTAACTCATTTTTCAAAGAAAATATTAGTTATTGACGGATAAAATAAATCAATTGATTTTTATTTATTATAATTATAAACACAAACTAATAAATTAATTAATTTTTATTTATCAGAGTTATAAATACAAACTAGACCGAAATTTTGGTTAGTGTACATTTGTTTTGATCGAATTGATTGTTCCAATCGAATTTTAAAATCATTGTCAAAAGTTTTAAACCAATTATATGATATGATCATAAACAAGGAAGCACTTTGTCAAAAGGGAGACATAAGAATGTTGAGATAAACAGCATTGAACAAACCTAGAGAATGGCACATTTAATTGTATAACAATTAATGGTGTAGTTGGTAACCACCCATCTCAACCTCACATCAAATGGTTGTAGGAATCAGTTAGACCCAGATCGTAATGTGAACAAATACATAAGAGTCAGTCACCTTTCTTTGACAAAGAGATTGCATCTATAAAGGGACTTCTTGTACAAGTGAAGGCTAGGTTTGAACTTTGAAGGAGGGTATATGGAAGAAAAGAAGAGGCTTGCGGTAGTAATGCTGCTAATGACGGTGTGCCTGTGGATGGTACTGGTGTCGGAGGAAACGGCTTGTACCCCGGACAGAGGAGGCAGTGCATGTAAAGACTGCATCGTGGAGCAGATGAAGTACAGTTGCTCTAAGTGCGTGCCAATTCTACAGTGCATGGGCAGGTGCTTGTGGGGTGGGAGCTCAAGGTCAAAGTGCAGTAAGAGATGCGAGTGTGACGGTGCTAATCCAACTCTTGCTCAGTGCAAAAGCTGCATGTCTCGTTGCAAATGCAGCTGTGACTACAAAGGATGGTAACGGGTTAGATCCGATTCGAATCTATTCGGATAATTCATAATAATATTATTTAGTTTTAATTTTTTATTTTATAATAAGAGTCGCGTTGCTAAACATATATACATGGGGACGTTGCCGTTTCGCTTTACAATTGACAGTACCTCGTTGACTTAGAAGGGACTTACTGGACTAGTGGATTGCAAGCTACCGACATCTTGTATTCCATATCGCAAATTAATTAAAAATGCTAAACAAATTTACATGGTGATAACGAATTAAGGGTCACGAAGAAATCTCTGGAAGCACCTAAACCCAAGATACTGAGCACAAAACCTCTCCATCTCGTCCCCACCTCTCTCCCTGCACACCTTTTCGTCCATCTCTTCCAGCATCCCATCCCAACCGTTGATCATCATCAACCCACCTCCACATGCTGCGTCCCACTCCCACTCACCAACTAATTTGGATCCGCACACACCGTCCACTATCTCCTGCAACCCCACGATCCTACGGCTCACCTTCCTCCTCGATTCCCTCACCGTCGGATCAATCCCTGGTACCGAGTCCAGCCTCAGCAGCAATCGCATCAACGCCTCGTTCATTCTCAGCCTCTCGCGTTCGCTGCTCCGAAGAGCGTCGACCGTCTCCTGCCGTTGGATTTGGCGCTGGAGTTCATCGGCCTCGGAGTTCACGGATGAGATCGTTCTGTAGAGCTTGCGGATCGTGTGGGCCCTGTAGGAAGACTGGATCTTGGTGGCTGCGCTGTCCTCCGATTGAGGGTTGGAGATGGGTACTTGTAAGGTGCGGTGCGTAGGGGCGATTTGGTCGTTACAAAAACTATATGTGACGGAGGAGGAGAAGGAGCTAAAGTAGTAGTCGTTGTTGCGAGCAGGTATCATGGCGTCTCTATCATCAGATCAGAGAGATTGAAAGAGGAAGAACAGTTACGTTAAAAGTAATAATAACAAGAAGAGCTATCAAATGGTGGTGGGGGTGCCTTACGATTCTTGAATGATCTTTGGCGGGTAATAACAATAGGCATCAGACGGTGGCATCTGCACCGTCGGTTCATATCTAACGGGACCCACAGTTCTTTTTCCAAATACAAACCGAAGCCCAATGTCTCTTTAGCGTAGATTCATGATGACGTTGGCCATTGTCCGCTGTAACGTTCTCTTTTGACAGCAGAAGCCGTTGAACTCAATGTTTTTAAATTCGGAGTTAAAATTTAAAATATGTAATCGATGTTTAAAATTTTATAAAATAATTAAATAAAAATTAATTTTAATTTTAATTTATATAAATTAATTTATTTATTAAAATAGATTAATTAATTAGTAATCTTATCTTATTAACATTTGCAATGTTCTGTATGGATATTATTTTTGTATTGTCTTATTTATTTTTATTATTAATGTTACTATTTTTTCTATTTATTGATATTTATATATTTAGTTATTTTTTGCTAGTTATGTACTATTAAACTTAATTAGACCCGCACAATTAGTTGTTGATAATAATGATAAAATTAATTAATTAATTAAATGATCAATTTTTAATTGTTAAACTAAATTAATCTTAAAAAATTTAAAATTAAATTAAAAAACTAACCCATTCAAAATTTTTATTATTAAACTAATAAAACAATTTTAATTGTTAAAAAATAAAAGTTGATTTAATTTTGGGCCCTACCTATAATTATCAAAATTATTATAATAATAATTTCTAATAAAAGATTTCTTAAATAATATTTTTTTAGTTTGTTCAATTTTTTCAAATTTATTAAGTATTATTTAAATCAAAATTGTTATTTTAAGTTTTAAAATTAATTAATTAAATATATTAAAATATGTAAAATTAAAACTATATAATATATTTCATTCCTTGGACCTTCCTTCTACGGCTCTGCAATTTCGTTTTGGGCCAAAGAAGAATGGAGTGTTTGCTTACCTTCTTTCAGCACATTAAATGGTGGAAAATGAACACATTGAGCCTATCTTATATTTGGAAACATACCATGAAAAGAAACTTCAGTTTATTGTAACTGTTCCAACGACGTCTTGAGTTACGCTCTCCAGGGAAACACAAGACATTACAAAGATGAAGAGATTCATAAAGTCTGAAACTTCAATCTTCAATAGGGGTGTGCTGGAAGAATTTTCCCACAGCATGTACCAAAGCCAACAACATATCCCTCTCCCTGCACAGGATTCGAATCCCTACTCATTAGTACACCAGTCAAAACCAAAGTTCCTAGGATTGTCAGTTAATGCAAGTGACTAGCAACTTAAGCACTTCAGGTTTCCAATTTTTCCTGTCAATATGACGAGATGATTGCTTACATGAAAAACGAAGCCTTTCCTGTCATGCCGTGTGAAGTTTCTTTTAAGAACACTTTAATTGCCCCACAGCCATTGATTAAAGTTTGATTAAAGAAACAATATGATTTGGTGATCGTCCTCAGAATCTAACTCTTCCAAAATACAAAATCGACTAGTTCACGTAGTTGGCACTTGAGAGGAAGCAAGCAGGACGATATATACACAGGCAGCATTTACACCAAATGTCCTAATTAGGATAAAGCCTAGCCCTTCCCAAAGTAGTGAGCCTAGAAAAAGAGCTCTAAGATGGTTAATCAAGATTCTAAAGATGGCGAGAGATATACGGAATATTTATGAGAAAGATACAGACAATAGATATACGAGTAAGGAATATGGACCTTAGAATAACCACTAATTATGACTTCATCTCCGTCTTCAAGGAATTTTCTCTCTGTCCCTTTTAACGACAATGGCTTTGTTCCGTTCCAAGTTAGCTCTAACAAGCATCCAAGCGAATCTGGTTCCTGTTCAAAACAACATGGTAGAGCAATGTTAACTTAAGGCATGATCCTAGAAAAGTTGGAAAAGATTGAAGCCGTACAGGTCCACTTATTGTTCCAGTTCCAAGGAGATCGCCTGGTCTTAAATTGCAACCATTCACTGTATGATGCGCAAGCTGTTGAGTCAGGGTCCAATATCTGTTAACCAAATCAAAGGAGTTAAGTACATTCAATGGAAGATCCCAAAGCAACAGAAGAAATAGATACAATACTCCCCCTTGGTTAATAAGTTTTATAATGAATGAAATTACAAGATTAACTTAAGTCATCTAATATGCAGATTGTATGCATGTATTTGTAGTTGTAATACACTTCAGTGGGAAATCCTCAGAATTCAGTGGTTGATGGAAAAAGATACAGAAAGCCTTACAAGTGTTTTAAGTTACTCCTAGAGACGACATGCGAATCTTGTTCCCCCACTGGTTTAATTCGCACCTTAAAACAGGAAGAAACATATCCGTTACTATGGTGACAGAGATATATGTGTTTCATAGTTATTAACAATCATGATACTTCACAGCCAAGAACATAGCCTCGATTTTCAGTAAAAGAATTCATGAGATATTTAGGTAAATAATCTGGTATGCTGCCAGATATACCTCCAATGAAACATCATAGTTCTTTGATATCTTTTCAGTGAGGTAGGGCAAGGGTTTGGGATCCTGCAGCACACGACAGATTAAATAAGAAACCACTGAGAGAAAATTTAGAGTAGATCAATTCAAATTATGTTGCATTTTCCAAAAATCAGAACCTGCTTAGGAGCATCACAAGCAAATGGCTCTAGAGCATCAAGTGTGACAATCCATGGGGATATTGTAGTGCCTACAAATGGGTTATGAATAAGTACAGCCCCAGAATAGAGCTGGCAGACAATAGATTAAACGAGCCAGTAGTAATTGATCTTCAAAAATAGTGCACGTAATACACCAAATAGTGTAGAGGAAAATGACAGTAAAGTTTTTATTCTCACCGAAGCTCTTCCCAAGAAAAGGCCCAAGAGGAAATGATTCCCACGCTTGGATGTCTCTAGCTGTCCAAATTAGCTTCCCAGATTTAGTAAAGGGCTTTTTTTTCTTAACAGAAGGAACTGGGTGCAAGGGGGCAAAGAAGCAAGAAAAACAATCATTACCACTCCAATCATTCATTAGCACAAGACCAAATATGTGGTCTGCTGCTT
>JANSVA010000003.1:3315121-3338714 GCA_025504915.1 Erythroxylum reticulatum | reverse complement strand
AAATGAGTTTCTTGGGCTGATTAAAATGCCAGTCTCACGTGTTTTTGATGCGGATACTAAGTGTCTTGGCACCTCTTAGTACTCCCTCCAACCCAGAAGCAAGAAATCAAAGAACAAGGATTGTGGTAAGTGTGATTTTTTCATGTTCTGTTTTGAAGCGTTTGATTATGGTTTGTATGATCTTTTTGCTTTCTACAATGGCGTTGTTTAAGAATATCATGGTTGTATGTTCAAGGATCTGTAATTCTTTACTGTGGGGTGTAGTCTGATTTGATGTCTTGTTATAGTTGACAATTCCTTTTGCTCTTTCTCCTCAAGTTTCTGCTTATGTTCATGGAGTTGAAAACTCAGTCTCATTGAGCAGTGGAGTTTTTCTTTTTATAATTTATATACTGAATTTTTTTCTCATATTCTGCTCTTTATACCCAACATGTGAAATTCTTTTAGGTGTATGTTTGTCCCCAAAGAATTTTATCGATTCAATTCCTAATGGTGATCATGCATCACAAATGGGGAAGAATACAGAGAAAATTACAGAATCTCCTAGGCGGTCATTTAATGGCCTGACCAGATTATCCACGCCATCTTCCTCATCCAAATTATCAAGGTCATCCTCTCCATCCAGAATATCTAGGTCTTCCTCTCCACCAAAGGTAGACAAAATTGTTTCTGCTAAAGAAGAGAAGTTTTCCACACAACAGTCTTGCTGAATGCTCTATACAAATTATTGTCAATGATTGTTTTATGCTTTGGTACTTATTATAGGACTTGAGAAATATAATGGTTTTGAAATTTGGTATCTATTTCCATGTTTCTTATATTTAGGTAGTGATCATGGAATCAAAGCACAAGGAGATGGCTGGTTGCTTATTGTTGCCTTGATTGAGGGGAGCAATTTGGCTGCGGTTGATTCTAGTGGCTTATGTGATCCATACGTGGCCTTCACCTGTAATGGGAAAACTAGAACAAGCTCCATTAAATTCCAACCATTTGACCCAATCTGGAACGGTGAAGTATGTTTCCTATAAACTATTTTAATTTATAACTAGAAACTTATGACGTATCTTGAAACTTTGGTGATCACACAAACATTATCAAATGCTTTTAAAGCAAGTTTTTTGGAAACTGTCGTGATAAGTAATTTCAATAGGACATGTTGGCATTTGCAGAAATATTTGAATTTGATGCCATGGATGAGCCTCCTTCAATGCTGGATGTGGAAGTTTATGACTTTGATGGGCCTTTTAGTGAAGCTACATCTCTAGGGCATGCCGAAATTAATTTCCTAAAATCTAATTTATCAGATCTAGCTGATGTTTGGGTTCCTCTTCAAGGAAAGCTATCACAAGCATGCCAATCGAAGCTGCATTTAAGAATTTTTCGGAACAACATAAAAGTTGGCAGTGTTGTTAAAGACTACTTGAGTAAATTGGAGAAGGAGGTGGGGACAAAGGTAAATGGCTGGTCATTCTTAGCTGAGCTTTCACTTCTGTTGTTTTACTCGTTATAGATCCATTTTCTTATACATTCAAGTATGGATGTAATTTCATAGATACGCTTGCGTTCCCCTCAAACAAATTCAGCCTTCCAGAAGCTCTATGGGCTCCCACCTGAGGAATTTCTCATCAATGACTAAATGCCTCTACGGGTTTGACTCCATGATATTGAAATTTTCTGATGATCCTTGAGTATTTTGATAGTCATTTCATTCCTTTTCTTTTTCTTCATTTGATAGAAAAATATGACATTTAGCCATACATGTTTCTTCATTTATTATTGACTTGCAGCATTGTGACTTCAGGTCGCCTATTTCTGTCAGCACGAATAATTGGGTTCCATTCTAATTTATTTGGACACAAGACTACGTTCTTCTTTCTTTGGGAGGACATAGAAGACATTCAAGTTTACCCTCCTACTCTGTCATCAATTGGCAGTCCTGTTATTGTTTTCACACTCCGACAGGGCAGAGGTATGGATGCAAGGCACGGGGCAAAATCACAAGATGATGAAGGGAGGCTGAAGTTACATTTCCATTCGCATAAAGCAATGGTTTTCATAAGGGAATTATACAAAGTATCGCATAAAATTAATAACATGATTTCATATATATATATATATATGTATAAAATTAATAACATGATTTCATATATATATATATACATATAATAAAAAGTTATTTCTATATAATGTTGTATCATATAAAACAAATGGACAACTACTGTAAAATTTGAAAGAGTGTAACTTGTGGACAATTAAAATTTCTTGTGGATATAGATAGGTCGTATTTGTTTGTTGGTTTCTGAAAATTTCAATTATATTTTATTTTGTCTTGTATGGTTCGATTTATTTTGTATCATAGTCCATATTAATGTTCAATCTCTAATTTATATATGCAGAATACTTATATTTCAATCTTTAATTTAATTTAGTATTTAGGTTTAATTGATCATGCATTCAAAGTTAATTATTTAATACTAAAAATTTATTTTTTCTTTTCATAATATTATTTAATTATTTAATAATTCTTTGGTTAAATAAAAAGATATTACAATAAAATATTATATAATTTTTGAATAATATTCACAAGTTAACTATTTTACTCAATTTAAATTAAGAGATCAAATAGTTATATTATTCAATTTAAATTAAGAGATCAATATTATTAATATTATTAATATTATTATTATTATTATTCTATGTTTTTTATTATAAGTTATAACTTAATTTTTGTAGAATTAAATATCTAAAATCTAAATTCTTATAAGAATATTCATTGAAATACGAAAATATATAATATTAATATCCTTATAATTTTTTTAAGTCATGTCATTATACACTACAAAAAAAGTAGGAATTAGCGACGGTAAATTACCGACGGAAAATAAAGCGTAGCAAATTAGCAACAGAAACCCTATTTCTATTGCTAAAATAGACGGGGGGAAAATTCGTTTAGCGACGATTCTAATTTTCGTCGCTAAAAATGAAGGGAAACTGTCCCGGCAAAATTAGCGACGAACTTTAGGGGCGGTAAATGTTTTCGTCGGTAATAATATTGAAATTAGCGACGGAAAATTAATATCCGTCGCTAAAAATGGAGGGAAGTATATCGACGGAACCATTACCGTTGGTGAATATCGACATAACCATTACCGTTAGTAAATAACGCGGGAATTAAAAGAGGTATAATAAATTTTAAAATTTCTGACACTAATATCCGTCGCTAAATATGGAAGGAAATCATCCTGACAAAATTTTCGACAGATTTTAGCGATGGTATAAAATTTTCGTCGGTAAATATGATGGGAATTATTGGCGGAATTGAAAAATTTTGAGTTTAGCGATGAAAAGTAAATATGGCGGGAATTATTGGCGGAATTGAAAAAAATTGAGTTTAGCGACGGAAAGTTTACGTCGGTAAATTCTGTTATATTAAAATCACCTGAAGCTTTTTTCTCTCCCCCCCACCTGCGTGTTCTTCTTCTTGTTGCGTCCCTCTCTTGCGATTTCTTCTCTTCGACGCTGTCTCCTCTTCTCCTCTTCCAAAAACAGTCCAAGGTAAATAGTAACCATCCTCCTTGCTTACGTTTCTTTCTCTAGAACATTTCTTGTCTTCACCTTGTTTATATTTCTTCAAATTTTTTGCTTTTATCTACAAGCCTTTGTATTTTGAAATCTTTGTTTGAAATCTCTGTGTTGCTGTCGTCCTTTTGGTTGAACCAAAATCGGCTAGTAATCTCTATGTGTTTTTGATACGAAGGCAAATTGTATAAAGCAATGGTACTGTGTACTGTCTGTGAGATATATTTCACCATCAATAATTTTGTATTCTTTTGTTTGACATTTCTGTACTTACTTTTTAGCTAATACAGAATTGTGTGAGTATGACTGTTAATTGAATTAGGCTTATTACTTCTACCAGCCGTCTTCCTCAGCCTGGTGATATTCATAGCACGATAAAATCTTTCCTTTTTCATTGAGTTTTTCACTCTTGTTTACATTTCGGTGATGCGTTTCAGGGGCATCGGAGCTATAGAAGCGTTAAGCAAACAATGAAGAGACTAGAGGAGGTTGCGGTCTCTTGTAGAGGCTCTGAGAGGTTGAAAAGATAGTTGGTTGTGCTCAAAGAGGTTAAGAAATTTGTAACTAGTTCTGCTGAAAATAAAAGAAAGAGTGTTTTTAAAAAATTTTAATTTTATTTACTGACAAAATTTTACTTTCCGTCGGTAAAATGCTTAATATTTACTGACGGACAATTTAGATCTGTAGGTAAATTTACTGACGATTTACAGCATTTACCGTCGGTAAATTTCATTAGTAAACGAAATTTACCGACGGACGAATTCTTCCGTCAATAAATTTACCAACGGAATTTACCGATGGTAAATGCTGTAAACCATCGAATGAATTCTTCCGTCGGTAAATTTACCTACGACTGTTTTAACAACGTCATTGTCCGTCAATAATTTTTGTCGTTATATTATATTACTGACAAAATATAAACGTTTTCCGTTGGTAATTTCTGTTACTAAACGACTTTTTTTTTCTTGTAGTGATAAACAATTAATACTCAATAGCTAATTTTACTAAACATCTCTACCAAACAGCTAATGCAATCCGCTGGTTAAATCAGCTGATAGAATCAACTACCAGCTAACAGAATCAGTTAATAGCTAATACAATCAACTGATTGTCAAACAGGGAAAAAGTGCATATTCACTAGATCCCAAATGAATTAATCCGAAGCTTTTTGGTTCAAGAGTCTGGGGACACAAAAGTGTCTAAAGTTTATAAAAGGAAATAGAAAAAAGATAAAAATAGAAAAAATTGTTAATCATAAGTTTTAATTTGGTGAGATAAAAATAAAAATTAAGTTGACAGCAAAGACAAATTGGAGATGAAATTTAGATTATGTTTAGATTTAGTAGTAGTTTTAAATATATTATTATAATTGTTTAGGATTTACACTTATAAAATTCTTTTAAATTATGATTTAAATTTATTAGGGGTTATTTCCTACTTGAATAAGAGTTCTAAGATTTTTTTTTTTTGTAGAAATATGTGTGTGCATTGGTGGTCCCTTCAATAGTAACATATCTTTTAAAAAAATTTCACAAATTTAAATTTTCAACTAAAAGGTTGATTTTTTTCTTTTAAGATTGATTCTTAAACTCTAAGAATAATTCATAATTTCCCTCTTTTCATTGTTTGTATTTCTCACTAAATTTCAATAATTCTAACCTAAACTTCTGACAATTAAAACCCTAAATTTAGTCAAATTAAAATCAATTTTCAGTTATATTGAACCTTGAAATATTAGATTTTTAGTAATCAAACCTTATAAAAACCTAGTCATACCAAATCTGAATTTCAACATTTCAAGCTGAAATCTAGATATAAAATTATATATTTCAACAACTTAATATCAATTATATTTCATAATTTTATGAGTTTTAACTACTAGTTAATACATCTTCAATTTGTCCAACATCATTTTGATATCAAAGCATTGCTTCATAATAGTGATACATTGTGGAAGGGCATATAGAAAAATACTTAGCGATTATGAGCAAGGTGAAATACTTTTGAGAATTATGAAAAAGTTTGGATATAGAAGATCTTTAATGACAAGGTGCTTCAAAAATCAACTTATATGTATCAACTCTTACAAAAAAATGTTCGATAATTTTTGGAGAGATTAGACAACCTTGACATACATCCCCCTGGGTCAAAACTTTTAGTAGAAAAAGTTATGCAAACTATCAAACTATATTTGACGCTAAACATAGAGAATATGGTAATAAGCAAGATGAAGGGATTGATATTGATGAACAACAAATAGTGAAAGATAAAATCTTTGCTAAAAATCATATTTTAATTCTCTTTCCTCAAATTTATAAGGTACTATCTTATAGGAAGTGTTTATTATGATATGAAATTATTGATATCTCTCTTTTAACTGATCAATTAGAATTTTCAAGCCCACATGTAGAAGATGCTCAAATACTTGATGACATAGAGAGCTTGGCAATAGAAGATGATCATTACATGGAGAATTTGATAATGAGAGATAATAAAAACATTAAAGATGAAGAAAAATAAAACCAGATGCGATTATTTGGCAAACCCTAAAGTTGAAATAATTGAAAAGTAAGTTGAAACTCTTAAACAAAAAGTTGTAATACCTAAATGAAAGGCTGAAACACTTGGATAACAGGTTGCAACCCTTAAACAACAAATCAAAATACAAGAACAACATAATGAAACAATAGGGTCGCATACCGGAGAAATAAGACATGTTAAAATAATAAAATTAGGAAGATAAAAAGATTAACTAGCAACTACTTAGGGTTCATGACCTAGTTAGCTGAAAACTTGATCATGTCTTTGGTGTTGTTGGTGAAGATTATGTTACAGTGGGATTAAGGAGAAGTAGATTTGAATGAAGATGCGAAATTAACATAATATAGGAATAAATGAGAAGTTATAAGTATATTAGTAAATTCAAAATTCAGTAATAATAAAAGGTTAATGGATTTAGCTACAAGAAGCAATAATATGTATTTTGCATACCTACATGGTAAAAAAGTCATGACGTTTTGTTCTAGAAACATCTACAAATATAGTGATCAAGACTTATAATATTGTTCACAGAGCTAAACCATTCTTCAAAGAAGTTGTATGTCTTCATAGATTACCTTTAACTATCGTATCTGATTATAATAAGAAGGTTATGAATTATTTTTGGGGATAGAAAATATTGACACTAAGCTTCAACTGTCAATTTCTTTCCATCTCTAAATCTCCAAATTGATAGAAATATAGAGGTAGTGAATAGAAGCTTAGGAGACTTGTTAAGATGTTTAGTTAGAGATAATGTGAATAACTGGGACCTGATTGTTCTTATAGTAGAATTTGTATATAACAGTTATATAAATAGGTTAACTAATAAGAATCCTTTTGAGATGGTTTCCAGAGTTTAACTAAGAAACCCTATTGATTTGGTTTCTTTTCCACAAATCATACGATTTTCTTATTGAATCTGAAGGTATTGTACAACCTATAAGGGATATCTTTGATAATGTATGATTAAAGATAACAAACAACTTTCCTTATAAAGAATATGCTCATCCATATTATCCGTAGGTGGAATTCAACGAAGAGAAAAATATTAGAAACTTTATTCATGAAGTTTTGGACCTTTTTAGATCCTCAAGAAAATAAGTGTGAATACTTACGTTTTGGAATTACCAATTGACGTATGAATTAATTCTATCTTTAATGTTGCATACCTAACTATGTATTATGAACATGATGGTACACAATCTCTTGCTGTAGCTAGAATAATTTTAACTTCTCCTCATCTTAAAAAGGAGATAAATGATATTCTTTACAAATAAATTGTAGTTGCAAGAGGTAGGATATTGACGATTTCTTATCAAGTAGAAATTTAAATTTTAGAAGTTGAATCCAAATTTATATGATCAATATTTGTCACATTCTACATTAAATATTACTTCAGACAAGTTGGGAAAGATCAATGCGAGTTTTAATTTGGTGAGATGAGGGATGTGAATTAAGTTGATAGCAAAAATAATATGAATTGAAATTTAAATTATGTTACGATTCTCTATTATATAAGTATTAGATTTAGATATGTGATCCTAGTTGTATAGGACTTATAGTATGCTTTTAAAATATGATTTAAATTTGTTAGGACCATTTCTTAGTTGAATAAGTGTTTTAAGAATTTCTTTATAAATATGGGTGTACCTAGCCTTTTGATACGAGTACATACATGGGGAGTTGATAATGGTCTGCATGGAGTATGTACATGGGGGTATAGGTAGGTGATAAACGTGGTAGTGTTTGTAGTTTAGATTGGATAAGTTTGTTCTTTCCTTACGTGGTCATTATCAGCTTGTTATTAGGAGACATGTGTATAGTAGCCTTATTTACGTTATTTGTATTTAAATCCTGTAGTTGTTATGAGAAAAGGAAGGGCGTATTGAACTCCTATCGTTTTGAACTCCTATCGTTTTCTCTCTAGTTCCCTCCACTTAAAAATTCATGTATGAATTAGTATCAGAGCCAAGTTAGAAACCCGTGGCAAGACAGACGCTAAATTTTGTAACGATGTGAATGAGATCCTAACTCGCCATTAGTCTCAAATGGATCAATTTCAATCTCACTAAAAAAAACTTGAATGCAGCCCTCAAACAATCCTTACCGAAGTGCAATCCTCACGACTCCCCTTTGCCATCAGGAAAACTTCTTATTCAGCCAACGTCAATCAATCAAACCCCAATCAAGTCACTCTGTTATCATTATCAGTAATCCCATATCGGACAGTTATAAGAATATTCAAGAATTTATAATAGTGGGCAAACCTCCTCTTCTTGAGCTAGTTTTTAGGAGTAAGTTAGACACTTCTAACATAGTATCAGAGCTAGTTTGTCTCGATGGTTTGGGGCGGTGCCCGATTATGTCTTTTTGCCCAATATATCCATCAGATGTCCAGTCCTATTCTGAATTGAGGAGGTGTGTAAGGAATTCCACATTGGACAACTATAAGAGCATTCAACAATTTATAATAATATACAATCTTTTCCTTCTTGAGCTAGCTTTTAAGGGTGAGTTAGGTACTTCTAACATGGTACCAGAGTCAGTTTGTCTTGATGGTTTGGGGCGGTGCCCGGTTATGTCCCTTTGCCCAATATATCCATCAGATGTCCAGTATTGCTCTGAACTGAAAGGGATGTCAGGAATCTCACATTGGACAACTATAAGAATATTCAAGAATTTATAATACTAGACAAATCTTCTTCTCTTAACTAACTTTTGGGAGTAAGTTAGGTACTTCTAACAATCCCTATCATTGAATTTTCCTCATTTTCATGGTGTCGATCCTACATGTTGGATATACAAAGCAAAGCAATATTTTGAATTTAAGGCAATATCACGAATCAACAAGTTCCATT
Organism: Erythroxylum reticulatum; assembly: GCA_025504915.1. NCBI lineage: Eukaryota > Viridiplantae > Streptophyta > Magnoliopsida > Malpighiales > Erythroxylaceae > Erythroxylum > Erythroxylum reticulatum. Next base: position 3,329,736 of record JANSVA010000003.1, on the reverse strand, counting down.
GGCTTCATTTCATCTCAAAGGCATAGCCTTACAATGGCACCGGTGGCTTATGAAATTCAAGGGACCATTGACATGGCCAGAATTCACTAAACCAATCTTGCTTCGCTTCGGCCCTCCAGAATATGATGATACCTCTAAAGCTCTTTCTTGACTTAAGCAACTAACCACTGTGGAAACCTATCAAGATGCCTTCGAACGACTCTCAAACCAGGTGGATGGGTTACATGAAAGCTTCCTTATCAGGTGTTTTACGACAGACTTATGAGACAATATATGACTCGATTTGAAGATTAAGCAGTCACATTCCTTAGCAGAGGCGATCGATATAGCCAGGCTGATTGAGGAACGAAGCCACCTTGACAAGAAAACTCCGACATTAACACATCCATTCACTACTACCATTAAACCACCAGTCTCCCTAAATTTTTGTTTATTGGGATCCCCACCCATTCTGTAATCAATTCTACCTTTGAATCCGCCGCCAATTCGTAGATTGGCGCCCACGAGCGAAGAGAAAAAGGCCTTTGTTATTATTATGATGAACGATTCGTGCCAGGTTATAGATGCGAAAGGCCACAATTTTTCATGATTGAGGATGCACCGAACCATAAACCAGTTGAAATGGCCACAGTCAAAGAAACCAAAGAAGTAAGAGAGTCGCCACCCGATTTATCATTACAGGCAATCACGGGAACCTCCCATCCCCACACCATCCGAGTTCCTTGAAAACTTCGGAACAAAGATCTCACAGCACTAATTGACGGAGGCAGCACCCACAACTTCATTGAACATGCAGTGGTAACAAAGTTTAGGTTAGCCGTGGACCGAAAATAGCGGTTCCAAGTTATGATGGCCAACTGTGACATAATATAATGCATGGATATGTGTTTGTCATTAACCACCTCTGCATAAAAATCTTACAATGACTTTCAAACTGGATGGCGTTTCATATAATCTACGTGGACTATGAGGAACGAGCTTATAAGAGTTGACAGAAAAAGAACTGCAAGGGCTCCACAACTTGGGATTTTTTCTTCACACTCAACCCGTGCACAACTATTAGGCCATTTCTGCCTATCAGGGGACCTACAACGACTGATGGATGAATTCACATAGATTTTCTACACACCACAGGAATTACCGCCATAGAGATCGAGTGACCATCGGATTCCTTTTTTGTTTTTACAAAGGAAATCTAACTAGCGCATTGTTCTATGTACCATGCTCCTTGCTTGTCATGATGGATGAGTTCCATGACTAACATTAGAGGCTCCTGGAAAATATGCATGCCTGAGTTGGCTAGGACTGCGAGGCGTGGCTAGGTTATCGACACACTAGTTCCCTTCATGATATACATGCTGAATTTGTCCCTCCCAATCTCATTGAATTAACCCACAAGTACCTGCTATCAAAAAATTATTCTTAGCAAACACTGCATTGGAAGAGGATAGGATGTTAATGACTTTTAAGGAATCCACTTCGACAATGACTCGGTAATAACCAAGCGACCAAGCCAAATAAGGCCTGAGTGGACTCCCCTGAGTTCGATAGCTAGCGGCGAGCCCATTCCAATGTTTGTACAAACCCACCTCACCACTGACCGTGCCAGTATCTAATTAAACCTCCAGTAGTAGTGATGGTAGACCCTTGTTTAAACACTCCATCCGTGTTTAGCTTGATCCAGTCCTCCGGCGGTTTAGTCCACCCAACTAGACTACCCACTGGAAATCCCTGTGTCTGAAATACACAGCTTTCTATTGTCCTTGCCATCACTATCCACTCCACGTACTCCATAACGACCCTTGTATCTTCTTCCGGCCAAACAAAGTCAGTTTCAACAAGATTTTTGTTTCACCAATGCCATAAAAACCAACAAGCGACTCCAAAATAGTAACACATTCAACCTGCATCACAATTTTATAAGGTTGGATTTCACCTACAACTCCTCGACTTGATGAAAGAATTCCGTATCAACCACTCCCGAGGGAAATTTACTCCAGAATGCTTTCACTCTTGGATAGTCCCGGATGACATGTAGTGTGGACTCTCTTTGTCCACAGATGTAACAACTGCTATCCGTTGAGATATGACATGCCACTTCTTGTTGGTTGGTCAGAAGCTTTTTTCTTGGTCATTAACCAAAGGAATGCCCTGATCTGCTGGGACCTTGCCCATTTCTAAATTAATTCCCAAAGGCTATTATTAACATTTGTGATGGTTCCTTCGATTAAATCGTAGGCTGACGCCACTATGAACCTCCCATGCTCAGTATTTCCCTATCTCATGGTATCTTCCGCTATTCCTTCTACATTAGGGGGAATCTCCACAATATCCATACAGATTGTGGAATGGAGGTATTGTTGGAACAAATTTCACTTCCAATTGATGGCTTCATTTGTAAAATCTGCTACTTTAGCGTAAAGAATGCTATCGGGAATTGGAGAGGTTGTCACATTGATTAGAGGTCTCCAATCTTTCGCACAATTATCTAGCCAGAAGAAAATGTGCCTGCCATTACCCAGCTTCCATTTTATACCTTGGCATACAAACTGCCAAGTCCCAGAAATTTCCCGCCAAATTCTCGAAGCCCCTAGCCTATCTATTGTATGAGGGACGCGGTGGGAGTCCATACGATATTTAGCCCTTAAGATCCTAACCCATAAGGCCGTAGGTTGACTAATCAAAGCCCAGCCCAACTTTGTTAATAAAGCATCGATGGAAGACCTAACACGCTTAATGCCTAGGCCTCCTGCCTTTTTGTGCTGACACACTGTATCCCAATTTACGAGGTGCATTTTTCTTTACTCTCCCGTAGAACCCCATATAAAAATATGCATGATTTGCTTCAAGTCATCATAGAGTTGCCTCGGCAGTCTCACTATTTACATCGTGAAAATAAGGAGGGCCGATATGACAGATTGGGTTAAGGTGACTCGTCCCACTAGAGACAACTGTCTTGCATGTCACCCTGCAAGTTTCTTTTGGGAGTTATCTAGGATATGTTTGTAGCTGTGTCTCATTGTATGCTTATGTATCAATGGAACTCCTAGATATTTCCTTAGATTGTTCGTACTTGTAATTGCACAGGGTTTGACTGATTCGGAGTGCAATTGTCGGAGAGACATTCTTGGAGAAGAAAATCCTAGTTTTATCAATGTTTACTTTCTGACCATATGCCTTACAAAACTCCTCCAAATTCCCTGCGATTACTTGTGTCTGAGAATCCGTAACTTCAGTAAAAAGAACCAAGTCATCTGTAAAGAAAAGGTGGGATATGGGAGGCCCTGTAGGGCTCAATTTTATCAATGTCCATTGACTTTGTCCCACTTCTCTCAAAATAAGATGGCCTAGACGTTCCATGCATAGGACAAGAAGGTAAGGCGAGAGTGGATCATTTTATCTAATATCTCTTAAAGGACTAAAGGGATCAGAAACTGTGCCTTGCCAAGCCACCTGTATAGTCACCGTCGTCACATACTGCATAATGACACAGATTAGATGATCTCGTAACCCAATGTCCGTTAAAGTGTTTTGTATAAAGTCCCATCAAATCCGGTCATAAGCTTTATTCAGATTCACTTTGATGGAAAAAAACCTTGTCCTCACCTTCTTCTTTCACATCGAGTGAAGGACTTCCTGGACAATGATGATATTATTAATTATTTGGTGGCCAAGAATAAAACTACATTGATTCGCCTTCATTAGATGATCCAGGTAATTTTTCAACCGATTAACAATGACTTTGGAGATGATCTTGTAAATCACATTGTAGAGGCTAATCGGCCAAAACTGCGTGATATTAGTCGGGGAGGGATTTTTGGGGATCAAGACTAGGATAGTTTGATTTAAATCCTTTTTTCAACATTCCTGTTTGAAAACTTCCTATGTGAAAACCTGCCCCCGTTGCTTCTGAAAAAATAATGCATTGAAACCATTTACCCTAGGGGCTCTATTCGAATTCATGTCAAAAATCGCAGTCTTGATTTCGGTGTCATAGATTGGCTGAGCTAAGTCTCGAAGACTGTCCGCCGATAGTGAAGGAAAAGCTTCTGAGAGCGGGAACTGATATATCAATCCATCTTCTTTTATATACAAGTGCACAAAGAAATCCCTGGCTAAATGGCTCAGTTGCATAGGGTTAGTAACTAGAGACCATGGGAGTCAGTAAGACTCTCTATCTTCATTTTCTTTCTTTTGGAAAGGGAGAGAGTATGGTAATATTTAGTATTCCTATAACCCTTCGAAATCCATTCGCATCGGGCTTTCTGATGCCAAAAGATTTCCTCTTCACACAAAACCTGCAGCAGTTCCCCAGTCAACTGTTCCTCCAAGGCTAAGACGGAATCCAAATTACCTATTGTCATGGCCCTCTGGATGCCCTGCAATCTTGCTAACAGTCTCTTTTTTTTTCTGATGGAAGATAATTCCAAAGTCTGCTCAATTGCATCTCGTGAGGTGTTGGGAAAAATGGGCTATCGATTTACTCAGAGTCTCCTCATCTGGTAACCAATGCTCTGCTACTACCTCATCAAACCCTGGATGTGTTAGCCAAGCATTTTGGAATCTAAACACTGGGGAGCCTATTATTCTATGTGTCGGTTTTTGAAGCTGAATCAACATAGGTCTATAATCTGACCTAAGAAAGGTAAGTGATAATTTACCATTTGTGGGAAAGTTTGTAGCCAAGCTGTCGAACCAAAAACTCTATCCAACCTAGCCTATACCACCCCTCGGCACCACGTAAACTTGGATACTATGAATCCCAGATCATGAAGGCTACTCCCATGCACCCAATATTGAAAGTGTTTGTTCACCACCTGCGCTGTCTTGGCTCTACCCCGTCGAGTTTCCAACAAAACGAGGATATCCAGATTATAGTTACGAATTTAATTATGCAGAATGACCTAAAATCTAGTCTCCCTGTCCCTTGACAATTCCATATTAGGATCGACATATCAAAATAAACAACTCGACTAACTAACTAAAAACTGTACCTCCTATGGGAGCTGCTTTGGTTCCATCACCCTAGAGTTGTGGTTCCTACACCTCGTGACATTCCATATGAGGCCTGGTGATTGGGATAGCCGACCCGCCCGCTAGATCTGGAGGGTTGGTGTGCGAAATTACGGTATTCTCTCGAATGTTACCAATTGCCTCTTGGTCCTCTACTCCTTCCGTCAGCTAGAGTCACTCCTCAACATCCAGCTCTCGGTCCTCCAAAACCTGACTGTCACTGTCACATACCATTTCCATATGAGAAGATATTTCAATCGCTATATTTTTGTCCAGAGTGGTGGGTTGTATTTGGATTTAAGGGACTATAGCTGATCCTCATTTCTGGATAACACTGGCCCGAGAACTTTCCCTCCGAGTTTACTGTGTTTAGATTACCTTCTGTCTTGTGGGCCCCTTTCTTGAATTTTTTTTGGGTCCAATAGCCATAAATATCGGTCCTTTTTGGGTTTGCTTTCTAGTTCCTATAAAATTTGCCAGTTTTAGTCTTTGTCCGAAACGCATCCTAAGACTATTTCGTGGGTCATTCGTTGATGTCAAATCTTCTGTCTCCATCAACTCTTTTCCTGTCAGGACTGCAAACCTCGAGCTTGTCCTGTGAGTAGACTCCCTGTTGCTGTCCATTGGATCCTGACGTTGTATGGAGGTGCGTCCCTACTGCAGTAGAAGTTACGATGTTTTCTTTGTACTTGCATCCAAGGACCGTAGCCGTTGGAGGTTTTAACCATTGGCCGCCTACCCGTTGGTCCTCCGGTTATTGCTTCCGTCATTTTCTCCATCCCTGTCTTTCCTTCATCTGTGTTGGGGTGCTCATTAGAGGCTCTTTGGTGCTGTGGACAAACTTAGGTATCATGTCTGACCTTGCTGCACGTGTAGTAGCGTTGTGGCAGTCCCTTATAAGACACCTGAAGCACCTCACCGTCAAGCTCCATGCTGGTCCTCAACGGAGAGCTTAAATCGATGTCAATGGCAATTCTTGTGTATTTTATCTGTTGAGCTTGTATGATTGTTTCATGAATTTTAACCATATTTCTAACCAAATTTTCCATAGCATTGAGAATCCCTGGATTATATCGTGCTATAGGGAGGTCCAAGAATCGAATCCATGCTAACGCACGGTTGATCTGTCCTTGCGTCGGCCGCAACGTAGGCAATCACCATTGCATGGAAAGCATTTGCCCATAGATGAGCCATGGTCCATCAGTTAGTGCGTGAATGTAGTCAACATCTTCCATGAACCACACAAGGAAGAAGTCATGTTCCAAATCTACTACTTTCATAGGTCCTCGTGGTTTCCACAAGCTTTTCATGCAGGAGCTTAGCATTTGAAAACCTATCCGGCATCCCAGGAGCTTCATTACTACAACTTTTGTCCATTGATTATCTAACTTCTCCTTAAAAGTTTGAGATAACTTAATCCCTCCCCTAGCTCGCTAGATAGTTGTAGTATATCGCCTTCTTTGAGTTCTATTGGTTCCTCAGCAGGCCAGACGTTGTCTTCCGCTGTGATGGTGTCTATCGGATCCCCTATTATGACAGCGCCATAGGACGGCTTCAATCTTGGTGGTGTTTCCTCCTCTCGCTTCCACGTTCGCCCTCGTTTTGGCATATGCCCCTACTGGTTGAGGGACTCTATGCGAGTCCCAACGTGCTTGCAAGAAGGGTCGAAAACTCTTGAAGAGAAACAGACTGTAATAGTACAAAGAGTGCTTATTCGAAAGAAAAATATCAAAGCTCGCCACCTTTTCTCTCTCTAGATTCTCTCTCTTGTTAACTTTAAGCTTTTACGTTTGACAGGTCTATTTGTCAGAGATGAGTGTTTTTTTTTGTTTCTCAGGGTATCCACTTGCGGGTCCAGTGACTAATCCCTTCGCTGCGGGAACATTTCAAACACTTAAGGGCGATAGCTGGCCCAGGAGTTTGCTGCATTCCCAAGGGTGAGGATCGAACCCCCCAACCACTTGGTTAAGCAACGAAGGCATGTACCACTTACGCCAACCCTCTGGGTTTGACCATTGGATTCCTTTACTTCTAGGAATTGGACCAGTGAATGTTTGGCCATATGAATATCCTCATTATCAAAAGAATGAGATTGAAAGGCTGGTATTACTTACTAGTGCGATTTGACCAAACCAGAGTCTTTTTCCCTTCTTGATTTTCTTAGTCAAAAGGCAGATAGAAATTAGAGATTCTGTATGGAATATCGAGCTTTGGATGGGATCATCGTGAACCATAAATTTCCCATCCCCATAATTGGCTAGATTTAGAGATTTTTTATGTACGATCTTTTTTAGAATTTTTTTAAAGAAGTCAGTTGATTATTTAACTATCATTTTAAAAAGAGTTTTTTTGAAAGAGCTTCATATAGTAGAATGTTTGACAACATAAAAATAAAATGTACTTTTAATTTAACTATATTTTATTTTGTAATAAAAATTATTTATGCATATAAATATTATTTAAAGTATATTAAATAATATGCAAAGCACAATATATTAATTATTATATAATTTTAAACCATATGAAACATAAATGAAAATATATCTAACCAAATCTTTTATATGAATTATAACGTAAATAAAACTAATATAAATATAAATATAAAAATATAAAAAAAGTCAAATAATATTATATAACTCTAAAAATAACCGTAAAAATAGGTTTGTGAATATTGTGAGAATTATGTGTAAAACATAAGGACTAAAGAGACTAAAAAAAGGCTCATTAATTGATCTAAAAAATCTACCTGAAAAGTGTTTTTTTTATAAACTCTAAATTTGAACTTCTTAAAAAGATATATTTTGACTGTCAAAAAAGTCATTACATGAATTACATGTAGCAATTTTCTTCTCCAAATTGAACTTTTGAGTTGAATATTACCTTATCCACATCAACGAGGATGACACTCCTAAGATTACTTTTCACACCCATAACTGCCATTATAAATTTAAAGTAATGCCGTTTGGATTAATCAATGTCTCGGTTACTTTTCATAGACCTTCAAGCCACATCTTCAAAAACTTATCCTGGTTTTATTTAACATATCCTTGTTTATTCAAAATCCTGTAAAGAGCATTTGAAGCATTCACATATTATTTTTACTATTTTGTCTACTAATAAATTGTCTATGAAGGCTTCTAAATACAGATTTAGGGCTCGTTATTTCAACTGAAGGTGTTACAGTGGATCCTTCCAAGATGCAGGTTGTGCTCGATTGGCCCATTCCTACTTCAACCAGAGCTGTCCGTGGGACTTTAGGATTAGCCGAGTATTATCGTAAATTTATCAAAAACTTTTGATGAATTGCGTCTCCACTGTATCTAATCTTATGACAGGATGGGTTCCATTGGAATGAAGCAACCTCTCGAGCTTTTCAACAGTTAAAGGAAGCACCCACCTTACTGCCAGTTTTGGCCTTATTAGATTTTTCTCACCCTTTCATAATTGAATGTGATGCAAGTGGCATAGGTATTTGAGCAGTTCTGTTCACAACGAGGTTGACCAATCGCCTTTTATTACAGTGAGGCTTATCACACATCGAGAAGAGAATCTGATCATTTGATTCATTTCGCCTCTTCAGTAAAGCCGAGCCTGTATATCCTTCAGAAGCCTTCAACAAACATTTTGGATGTCCTATACAGAGATATGTCTAGAGCTCTGTATAGGAGAACCCTCCGGTAGTAGGGGTCTAGCCTTTGCAAGATAGTCGTTTGGTTTTTCTTTCCCTTGTATTAGGAAAAATATATCCTTTAGGAAGTGGCCCCCGTATCTACTGGGATCCACTTTTACATTTCAACCTCGACTTAAACACGTTGTTTACTCAAACTCTTAGGCTATGACTATATTTTGAATACAAGTGTGACTTTGAGAATACCACAACTGACTCCTTATCCCACATGGTCGAGTTTCAGTTCGTATCAGTTTTTATGCCCAAGGCAGATTGGTGGTCCAACTTCAAGAGGAGATCCAACAGGACCCATATTATTCACCCTTGGGACCTCACTCCTCTTCCAAACCATTTACAAAACGAGATGGCGTATGGTTCCTTGGTGATCGGGTCTACTTAATTCCACATTCCCCTTTGCTTTCACAGATTTTGAATGAGTGTCACAACATACCTACAAGTGGGCATTTCGGTTTTTCCAAAACTCCGTCACGTGTGAAAGTCTCCTGCGCTAAAGAGGGCATGCATCCGACAGTCAAGAACTACATCCAACAATGCTCTATCTGATAACATTTTAAGATCGATTGCCTCAAGCTAGCTGAATTGCTTCAACCTCTTGCTACACCAACACAAATATGGATTGACATTGCTATGGACTTCATTAAGAGCCTACCCACTTCCAGTGGCTATTCCTTCATCATGGTCATGATTGACCGTTTCACCGAGTATGCTCATTTCATTCCGTTAAAGCACTCATTTACTACTTTACCTGTTGCGAAGGCTTTTGTTTCCTATATGGTTAAACTTTACGGAATTCCGGGTTTAATAGTGAGTGACCGAGACAAGATTTTCTTGAATATTTTGGAAGACTCTCTTTCAGTTGCAAGGCACCCAACACCGGATGAGTTCAAGCTACCACTCACAGAAGAGTGGACAATCCGAAGTCACCAATCAGCTCCTTGAACAATATTTACGCTGTTTTGCAGGACGTCAGCTCAAGAAATGGATGGAATGGCTGATGTGGAAGAATTCAGTTATAATACTTCAATTCACTCTTTCATTAACATGACCCCATTTGAATTCTTATACGGAGTCCCTTCTCCCCATTTACCAGCCGATATTCCTAGTACTACAGCCGTACAAGTGGTGGATACTTATCTTCGAGACTGTGATGCAATTCTTAAGGAGCTGAAACACAGTTTGTCTTTGGCTAGTGACATAATGATGATATATGCGAATCAGCATAGGCGTGATGTCAATTTTTAGCTTGGGGACCAAGTATATCTAAAGTTACATCCATAATGACAATCCCCAATCGCTTCTAGGAGCTTTATGAAATTGTCTCTTCCTCTTCTTCACTTCCTGTTGACACAGAGTTGGACATTTCGCAGCCAAAAGCCATCCTTGACCATCGTGTAGTTCCCAAGGGGAAGTATCGACCAAAACTTGAAATTTTAGTCAAATAGAAAGAAGCTACGGTGGAGGATGCAACATGGGAGGATGCTCGATATTTCTCCCTTGCGGCCAATGAATCCAAGGAGGGGGGAACTTGATACAAGTACGTAAATAGAGGGTTGATAACGGTCTGCGTGGAGGATGTACATGGTCTGTAGTTTAGATTGCATGAGTTTGTCATTTCCTTACGTGGTCATTATCAGCTTATTATTAGGGAACGTGGGTGTAGTAGAACCATTACATTATTTGTATTTTAAGTCTTGTAGTTGTTAAAAGAAAAGGAAGGAAGAACCTATTGAACTCCTCTGTCGTTTTCTCTCCAATTCCCTTCTCTCTTAAAAAATTCATATATCACCTTTCAATAATAATATATCCTAAAATTTTCTAATTATTAATTAATCTTTTTTCTATTTGTCTTACGTGATTTCGATGCTGCATAATTTTCTCTATTCTCAAGTCCTTTTCCTTCTCAGACTTCTCGCTTTATTCCTTCCATGTGAAGAGGGACAAAGGACTTCCCATTGATCGATCTGCCAACTTTCCTCTTGAGCTTGTCTAGCTATTGCCCAAGGAATTTTCTCCTCTCGGTTAAATTATATGGAGTTCATGCCAACCAACGTCCAATACACAAAAAACAAGCATAGACAATGGGCCCGGGTAAATAGGCTGCTTCTGTAGGGTTTCTGCTACTTTGTGATTTCTATAGTAACCAAGTTATGGATTATAATTAAAGTAACAGATGAAGTTAAAGAGACTTCTGATCAAATTAAATCCACTCTCTATTCTTTTGATTTCTTATTCATTACCAAGATGTAAAGCCATAAAGGATAAAGCACCATTAAACGTTAAAACATGCCAAAAAGTTGTTCATCTCAGTGAGGAGAGAAAGAGTTTTTATTAATACAGAAGACCAACGCACTCACATTTTGATTAAGTACATTGATTAACTACTACTTCTCAAACTATAAATTGATGAAAAAGAAGAAATCAAAACAAAAAAGAGGAACAACATTCTGCAAAGCAGCTCGTGGAAGTACTTCTTCTTCTTCTTCTTCAATTTCTTATCCCAACATGTTATTTCTTCCAACTTCACTGCACACTGCGACAGTGAATGACAAATGATGAGAATATTTAACCTTAGTAATATCATAAACTTAAGCAAAATAGAACGTAGTGATCGTGGTACTTAAGGAGTAATTAAGCCTTTTAATCTTATGTATGCTAAACAAATTTTATGTACCTTACTTAAGCAGGACAGGTGAAACCAGGAGGCGCAGTCTTGCCACAGTCAATGAGAACCTCAAGAGCAATAGGTATCACAACGTTAACATTGAGAAGCTTTGCTTTAATGGTGGTACAGAGGCACACGGCCGCATCCAAGTTCACAAGCCCTTGAAGCACAGGGCAGCATGCATCTTTAGCGCTACTCCCGACTCCAACGTGGACGAGCCCTCCTAACACGTCAACACATGCACCAAGCTTGAGAGTGTCAATGGGGCAAGTCCCTTCCCCTGGCTTTGTTGGTGGTGGTGGACATGGAGTTGGCGGTGTTGGTGGTGGGTAAACAATGGGAGGGCTAACAGGAGGTTTTGGTGGTGGAAGAACCGGTGGTTTTGGTGGTGACGGTGGGTATACAATTGGAGGACTAACAGGTGGTTTCGGTGGTGGAAGAACCGGTGGTTTTGGTGGTGACGGTGGGTATACAATCGGAGGACTAACAGGTGGCTTGGGTGGAAGAACTGGTGGTTTTGGTGGTGAAGGTGGGTATACAATCGGAGGACTAACAGGTGGCTTGGGTGGAAGAACTGGTGGCTTTGGTGGCGACGGCGGGTATACGATGGGAGGACTAACAGGTGGCTTGGGTGGAAGAACTGGTGGTTTTGGTGGTTTTGGTGGGTATACGATGGGAGGACTAACAGGTGGCTTCGGTGGATGAACTGGTGGCTTTGGTGGGTATACAATCGGAGGACTAACAACAGGTGGCTTCGGTGGTTTTGGAGGGTGAACCGGTGGCTTTGGTGGGTATACAATCGGAGGGCCAACAGGTGGCTTCGGTGGCTTTGGTGGGTGAACTGGTGGTTTCGGTGGGTGAACCGGTGGCTTTGGTGGCTTCGGAGGGTAAACTGGTGGCTTCGGTGGGTAAACTGGTGGCTTCGGTGGGTAAACTGGTGGCTTCGGTGGGTAAACCGGTGGCTTCGGTGGGTTCGGTGGGTGAACTGGTGGCTTCGGTGGGTGAACTGGTGGCTTCGGTGGGTGAACTGGTGGCTTCGGTGGGTAAACTGGTGGCTTCGGTGGCTTTGGTGGGTATACAATCGGAGGGTGAACTGGTGGCTTTGGTGGCTTTGGTGGGTATACAATCGGAGGGTGAACTGGTGGCTTTGGTGGGTGAACCGGTGGCTTTGGTGGGTATACAATCGGAGGACTAACAACAGGTGGCTTTGGTGGCTTTACAGGAGGTTTTGGTGGTTTCACCGGAGGAGGACACGGAGCAGTAGGTGGTGGCTTAGGAAGTGGCTTATGTGGAGGATGTACTATGATGGGAGGCTTAGGATGAACCGGAGGAGGGAAGGGTTTATAGGGTACAATGGGGTGTTTGGGTGGATGATCATGCGGTGGATGTTTTGGTGGATATTTCACCGGCGGTTTGACTTTGGGAGAAGGAGATGGGTATGGGCACTCCGGACAAGCAAGAGTTGCGAGCAAAGTTCCTACGTTGAGTAGAAGGATGAAGAGTTTAGGAAGAATGAGGGTGGCCATTGTTGCTTCACTGAAGCAATGCTACTCATCATGCATGCAATGCAGCTGCATTTTTTATAGGCCAATACTCAATCATTCATTAATTTTTTTTAAATATCTAATTTAATGGTTTTAAATTATAATAAGACAACTTTATAGAAAATTAGATTATTCTTTTACAACCATTGATTTTTAAACTACACTAAATGAATTATTATGTGTAAAAAATATTTTTTAAATAAGGTAATATGATAATTTAATAATTTAAAATTAAATAATAATTTACGTGACCTCAACCAACAAGTACTGATTTCAATTTTTTCTTTAACAAAAACTCCATTGTTAAGAGAATCCTTTCTGACAACTTGAGCTGCTAGCTTCCAAACGTCAATAATAGCAGCCCTTATTTCAACCTCATTATTCGTAACATGTTTCTTTTAAACAAGTTGTCTTCTTCCTCCTCTTTTTATTTTGTGGCATTCAAAATCGTGAAACGTATTAAACATTTAACTGCAATTTAAATCCTTCATGTTCAAGAGAATCCCATGCTCTCATGTCAACTTTTACACACACAATCCAGGCCCTGATCCCTCGCACTAAGCTAATCGTTTATATTTTTCAACTATATAATATTAATATTATAATTGTAATATTATTATAATTTTATAGATTAATTAAAAGTGGTAGTATTTGTCGGAAAAGTGACAACCAAGATAACACAGACCTGAAAAATGATCCTAAATGTGCACATATACATGTTGCTCTTTTGTTTTGTTTCCTAATTATCAACGAAAATAAGTCTCAATCGGTTCCGAATTATCAACTTTTCATTAAAAACTTGTCGATTATAACATTATCTTCACGATCGGCACCATCGGATGACCAGGTTGGAGCGGACTTTGAGCTTTCTATTTTCTGTAAATTGTTTAGATATAAATGAAAATAATTTTGAGAGAATCCCCATGTTCATCAAACAACTTTCAAATTTGGAAGATATTGAACTAAGTTATTGTCAAAAGTTGATTTTCTCCCTACCTATTATGCCCGCGCTTGACCACAGTAAGTGCCCGCGATCTCAATCTGATCACCCGACGATACTGATCATAGAAGCAAGGTTGCAATCCGCGAATTTTTGATGAGAAACTAAATAAATATCTGGAAAAAAAAGTAAAATATTTGGTAGAAGAACAGGAGATCCTTTTGAGCAACCTTAAGAGGGTGTCGTAGTTTATAAAAGTTATATTGATACGGGAGATCTTGATAAGTTTTGTAGCAATCAAGAGAGATTTCAACTATTTTTTATAGACCCACATGACAAATAAATAAATACACCCGTACAAACACACACATTTACCTACTAAAATATTAAAATAAAAAATAGACCTACGAGATGTTAATAATAAATAAATAAATAAAAATATTAAAATAATATAGAACAAAGTAATAGTAAAAATAAAAGATAAAATAAATAAATAAACACATAAATAGAAAAGAAGATATATTAATAAATAAATTCAACAAGCAATGATATGAATTTCTTATCATACTAACCAAAAATTGATATAAAAGCATGTTTAAAGGTAACATTTGTTGGTATTGGCCGATACCAATTTAAAATATCGGTCAAATACTGATTAAAACTAAAAACTTTAAAAAATATGAAAACTATTTAGCAAAATTTTCAAAAAATTCTTTAAAATTCTTCCCGCCTCTTGCCTGCTGTCTTTTGTCTCCCCCCTCTACTCCT
>JANSVA010000003.1:3292245-3304652 GCA_025504915.1 Erythroxylum reticulatum | reverse complement strand
ATAGCTGTATTGTTCAATTGGGATATTCAGTAGTTAGATGTAAACAATGCGTTCCTCAGTGGTCTTCTTCAAGAAGATGTGTTCATACAACAACCAGAAGGATTTGAAGATCCACACCATCCAAAGCATGTGTGTAAACTGAACAAATCTATTTATAGTTTAAAACAAGTACCTCGTACTTGGTTTGATCGATTGCATTATACTCTGTTGCAGTGGAGGTTCAGGAACTCAAAAAGTGAGGTATCCTTATTCTTCCTTTAACAAAAAAATCTTACAGTATTCATCCTTGATTACATTGATGACATACTCTTCATAGGTAACAACAACATTTATCTACAAAGCCTCATCCAAAGATTGTATACACTATTTTCTCTAAAGGATATCGGCTCTATATACTACTTCCTTGGGATTGAAGTCTATCGGGATAAGTCAGGTTTTTATCTAAATCAAAGCAAGTATATTTTAGATGTTCTAAAAAGATTTAACATGCATAGTTGTGCATTAGTCACAACTCCTATGCTCACAGGAAGGCAACTCTCCAAAACAGAAGAAATGATTATGGAAGATCCATCTTTGTATCGGAGGATAATTGGCTCACTTCAGTACTTTATTAACACAAGACCAGACATAGCTTATTCAGTCAATAAGCTAAGTTAGTACATGTCTTAACCTACGAATATACATCTTCGAGCTGTTGAAAGGGTACTTGTGTATTTGAAAGGAACCCATCATCTCGGGTTACACATCAAACCCTTCAAGCTACCTCACTTAACAATCTTCACCGACGCATACTGGGCCACAGACATTGACGGTTGCAAGTCCACTAAAGGCATGTGTGTCTATCTAGGAAGAACACTCATCTCATAGGCTTTAAGGAAACAAAGAGTAATGTCTAAGTCAAGTTCTGAGTCAGAATATCGAGCATTAATAGATAGTGCAACAGAAGTAAAATGGATACAGTCGCTACTTTCTGAACTTGGCTTAGCACTAAAGCAACCCTTCATGATGTGGTGTGATAATTTAAGTGTAAAAGCCTTAGCTGCCAACCCAGTTCAACACACTCGCAATAATCACATAGAAATAGATGTTCATTTCATCCGAGAACTATACATAGCCCAAGTCATTGACATTGAGTATATATTATCTTCTTTCCAGGTTGCAGATTGTCTAACTAAAGCTCTTACATGCACACCTTACATGCAACACAGAAACAAACTCGATCTGGTTATTACACCCTCTCGTTTGAGGGGGAATGTTAAAACATGAACATTAGAATAGTAAAATGTAAATATTACGATATACCTCACTATACATTCTGTTACTGTCGTACGTAGTTATACAAAGCACTCATTACTCAATTCTCTCTCTCTTGTAACAAACTTCTGTTATGAATATCAGTATATAAACATTCCATTGAGGCTTAGTAAGGTAACTAAGCACATTGTTCATATCTCTTAAAGTATCTATTTTTTATATGAGTTACAAGGGAAAGAAAAGTAAGATTAGACTGATCGTTGAATTGCCAATTTACGCATATCAGAAGAAGAAGAAAAACTCAAAAAAAGGGAAAGTATTAAGGAGTTACTTAGAGCTTGATTTTTCAAAAATGATTTATTATGCATATAAAAAGTAGAAAATGATGATAAAGAATTAGATATTAATATTAAGAGAATAAGATAAGAAATTACTTAATAGTAATAATAATAATAATAAAGAATTAGATATTATTATTAAGAGAATAAGACAAGAAATTACTTTTAGTGAGAAAACTAATAGTTTTTACTATTAACTTTAGAGACAATATACATGAAAATCGGTAAATTCTCGCTATTATACTAAGTTTAGATTTACGAATACAAAGAATAATGAATTATATTCATAAGTTTTATATTTTTTTTATTACATTCATAATTCAAACTTAATGATTAAACCCAATTTGAAATAATTCGATTAGATTGACAAAAATCACATCGGTCATTACATCGTTGGGTTGGAATCTAGAACTTTATTGGACTCATGTGTGAACTTCGAGTCACGCGGCGGTAGGAAAATTAAGTTGAATAGACAGACATATAGGCTCAACCCCACCATCAGACTAGTTGACATGGATGTCGGGAATGCTGTCCACTGCTATTCATTTCAACGTCTATAATAGTCTGAATTTACACTACAGTGCAAGAGAATAAGAAGATAACGCTTTGAATTAGAACGAAGGCATCTTTTAACATGTAGTGCCCTCCCGTGATTGGCTATGGCGGCTAATTAATGCTACGGGCTTTGCATGTGATCAGTCTCGATCGCCGGTACCATTTCTCCTTTCTGTGCGGTAGGATTGGAGCACCTGTTTTTATTAAGGGTGGCGTTTGCATTTTGCAAAGAGATAAAGCCTTACTCAGATCTTTTTTCAGTCAGTCACGTGCTATTTCAGTCCACAGATTTGAGCATTTCTATTCTTTTACCATGTAATGACAAGGTGTCGGCCACTAGTGTACAAACTGCAATTAAAGTGGCAATAATCATTGACGGTATATGCTTCTTTTTGCATTAGAATCCGACGGAGATACTTGACCTAATTTTTAACACTTTAATTAAAATTATCCATACCTAGTTTTCTGAAAACTCCCTGTAATAATATGAACTTTTTGTTTGCAATTTTAATAATTTTACAAAAGAAAATGTACGACTCTATATGTCATAATTTGAAATAATCTCTTACTACTAATGATATTAAAATTAATTGAACTTACTATCAAAAACTTTTGGATTAAATTCAAATTACATTGAGTTTACATATCAGTAGTGCAATAGAAGTAAGAGATCTTGGTGTATGTAATCAATTCTTCTATAAAAATTTAAATCAATGCTAACATATAGCAAGATAGACAGATCTCTAGAAAAGTTGGCATGATTAGTGAAGTTTCTTGTTAAATAGTATTAGTTTTAGGACCCATATAATTGGCATTGATATTGGCGATTTTCAATTTATCTATAAATTTATAAAATAAAATAAAATTTTAATTATTATTTTTAAATAATGTAAAGATCACTGTTTAAAAAACTAAAAAATTCATTATTTTTTTAAATTTTAAATAAAGATAAAAATTACAATGTTTTTTTAAAAATAAGAAATAATTTCATTTACAAGCTTTAAAGGGCAGCCAGAAAATTACAATACAAAGTTGTTAAGGATACAACAAAAATAACATTATATGATAAGTCATGAGACCTTAAAGATAACAAATTTTCAATCTAATTTCCAAAAGAAGAATTCCATTTTTGTATGAGGTTATGAGCTAATTTAATTTCTTTAATCCAACAATGAACTTTATGTGCAAGAACATATTAATCAAATTTAAAGTTTATGAAAATCCTTGAGTTCCTTACCTTCCAAATGGAATGTATAATGCAATTGAGACAAAAGTTTAAGCATCTCTTATCGTTCCCCATTCTTTTATATTGATTATTAGCCCAAACGAATATTTCATTTCAATTATTGTGGGGACAATCCAAGTTCAAGACGCGGGAAGAGTAGCCACATTGAAAGAAGAGAGGAGAGGTAATCTCAGGAACCAAATTTCATAAGCAACAAACTTGATCAATTGAAATCTTAAGTTTGTCTTTTGTTTTCAATCTACCTCTAGCAGCTAACTATGTGGTGAAGGAGGCTTTAGTCATCAATTATCACTTCCAAACAATGTTATGACAAGGAACATAAGGAAGATGAAGTCTAATAGCTTATAGGAGGAATTGGAGAATTACTTTACTTGTGGAGTTACACACAGCTTTGTCTTTCAAAGGTGATTAGGGGAATAACTTGGAAGATAAGAAAGTAACATGTCCATATCTCTTTAAGTGGCTAACCAAGAGCATTGATCAATAATTTTTTAGACTCTAGCATGAGCTGAAACTCTGGTTGCAAGGGATGAGATTTCACTTCTTGTAGATAAAGGACTAAAGAGGGACCAATTATCAACCAAAATCATGTGTCCTCACCATTTTCAATGTGTATTTTAAAAAGAGAGTGAATGATTTTTCTTTTCCGTAGCATAAGAATAAAAGGCCAAGAATGCTCCTTTTCAAGCCGGATTCATTAGTCTACTTGCTTCAAAGTGCTTCCTTATAATTGAAGAGTCTCCATATCCTCTTTGCCACTAGCACTATTTGTATCAAGTTAATGGAGACAAAACCTAGGCCTCCTTTGTGCTTTTTGCAGCATAACTCATCCCATTTAACTTTAGAGCCCTTATGATTGTTAGATTTACAAGTCCAAAGAAAGTTCTTCATGCATTTCTCCATCTCCTTATTAATTTGCTTTGGGAGAAAAATATGTAAGCTCTATTGAATACAAAGATTTGTTAAAACAAATACAATGAGTTGAACCTTGGCAGCTTGAGAGAGTGCTCTAGTTTGCATGCCATTGACTTTTCTTTTGAAAGTCTCCAATTAAGGAAGGCAGTTAGTAAACTTAAGTTTCTTTGAAGATATAGGCACTCCAAAGGCGAGCTAATAACACTCAATCCACATATACTTCTTAACCTTTCAACATTAGTAACATGAGAGGAAAAGTAAATCTTATTTTTCATTAAGTTGAGACTAAATCTAGATATTCTGTAGAATTCCTAAAGAGATTCTTGAAGAATAGATATGGAAGTGTGATGTGCCCAACAAAACAACACAAGATTATCTGTAAAACTTAGATGAGTAAGTTGGAAGTCCTTACATTTGTAGCGAAATCGAAAATTAGGGTTATTAGAGATATTCTGCACAATGATTCTATTGAGAATCTTCATGGAAATTGCAATGATTCTATTGAGAATCTTCATGGAAATTGCAATGATCCCATTAGAGCCATTGAACTTGCTACTTGGGACATCATTAATGAGAACTCGGTAAGAGCAAGTGGAGATACAAACTTTAATTCAGTGAATGAATTTCATAAAGAAACCAAACCGTTCCAGACTACACAGTGGAAATTTCCAATTCAAGTTGTCAAAAGTCTTTGAGACGTCCACTTTAATTGCACAACTATTGATACGTTTGTTAACATTGTAGTCCTTCATGAGCTCTTGAACTAGTAAAATATTATTAGAGATATTTCTACCATAAATGAAAGCACTTTGAGATTTATGTATAAGATGTTGAAGCGGAACCATTAATCTTTAGGCTAGCAGCTTAGATAAGACTTTGCAAATAGTGTTACAGCAAGAAATGAGCTGAAAATCATTGATAGATGTAGCATTGAGACTCTTAGGAATTGTACAAATAAAGCTAGCATTGATCTATCTTAAATTTTTATATTACTATAATTTTTTTTGAAATTATGGTTTTCATTTCATCAAAATTTAGAATTTTTTAAAATAGCAACAAATTATTACTTTTAAAATAATCAAAATAATTTATATATTCTGAATAAATCTTGACTAGTTAATCACTCACTCATAGCTGAATGATAAACTTAATTCAAGTGAAACCTGTAGATTCGGGCATATTTCTATTACTCATTAATCACTCTCTTCAAAGTTTATAAATTGCAAACTCTCATCACCATTTAGGCCACCTTATTTAAACCCAAATTTGGAAAATTTCACTCCCAATATCCAGATTCCAGATAAGTCGTTCCAAAAATCCAAAATCAAATATACTTATCACAAAATCCAAAACCGAGCAATGAGTCGACTCAATCCAGGATCATGAATCTAGTACACGACTGTTAACTATCACTTGCCCCACGACAAGCATGCAATGAAAAAGATCTGTGGTTTTGGTGTGTTGACTGTTTATGTGATGTCTTGTTATTTTTCTAATGGTCCCCTCAATGGACACACGAAAACCGCTGCTTTCCATTGCATTGCCTTTCTCAAGAATATCTTTAAACGTATTGTCCCTTTCTCTTTGTATGTTCTGCGCTGCACAAATACTGGACCCCTCTCCGTACTTCCGAAATCCTGCATAGTCAAATAGTAACCCCACATATCCTCGTGATTGCATGAAATTTCAATTATTGCTTGCTTTTGTTGTCATTTTCTAATAAATTAAATAATCCATTTCTCATTATACGTCTCCTTCTCGTAAAGCACAAGATAAGCAAAAGCAAAAAGAAATTGTACAGTTCTTGGTAGGAGGACTTTTCAAGGGCCTATAATTGAAATTCTAGAAAAAGTTATCAATTAAATTAATCATTAACCAATGGATACAAATTTATTATTTAATTTTCTTTGAATAACATAATTAACAGATTATTATGTACGTTCCAATATTTAATCATGCTGCAATTAAAAAAATATCTATCTTAAATTTTTTTAATTATATAACGAATTTAAACAGTTGTTTAATTGAATATTAACTTATATCTAAAACAACTAAAAGTAAAAACATCCGTAAATAATAGGTTCTCATACATAGAAAAATACATCTTATTGTGTGGTCTAATTTGTTAAATTAAGGTTGAAACAATGTACTGAAAAAAGGTTGAAATCACAGTGATGTGTTGTCTTTTATGATATATATTAACTTACAGTTAATACTTGAGTGATATTGTGCTTAAAAGTGTAAATCATTGTTTTGAAATATACACTGAAAAGTTAAACTTTTAAAAATAAAAGTTTAAGATTTAAACATTATAAAATTAATTAAAAATTGAATAGAATTGAAAATTTTGAAAAAGGTTGTATTTATTTATTGAAAATTTTAAAATTTAGTTAAAATAACAATTAATTTATTTTAATTTATAAAAACTGACTGATTTATAAAATTAATTAATTAATTTTTAACCATAAAAATTATTAAACAAACTGAAAATTTAAAAATCAAATAAAAAAATTGGGTGAGCATTAAATACTCCAATGCACAAAATAATTTATAAATTACAAAAATTAAATAATTTGTTTAGTAATTAAAAATTAAGTGATACTTATAAATTTTAATTATAATGCGTCTTTATTTTTAATTGAATATTTTTAATTCATTAAGTGAATTATAGTCTTTTTATCTTCTCCTCACTTAAAATTAATAACTTTTAAATCGACAAACACACCAAAATTTTGTTTTACCGATTGATTCACAACCTGGTTAAATAAACATTTAACATTTTTTTGGCACGCACCCAATCTTATATAAAGCATATGAATAACAACAACATCAAGAACGCCAGTATGAACCCGCTGAAATATATAAAGCATCTGAATTGGATAGAAATTATTATCATTCATTAGGGTTTGAAAGATTCTTTTATCGGGTCCCGTTCTCTATTAATGCATATTACCTGGCAAAAAAAGAGCATCCTAACGTGCAGAAACATAGATTGGAGCCAGAACTCAATTGCCATGTCATGTTCTTCTGTGCCTGAAGTTGAATGGAGATGATTAGAAACCAACTGTCTATATCAATTAAAGCCTTAGATAGTGGATCAAGGAGAGATTACAGAAAGAGTAAGAAGTGGAAGACAGCTAGCTTGATAAGACATAACCAGCTTATCGATAGACTTTGGCTTAAGGGAGATATAATCATTAAACCGTGTTTAATTTAGTAACATTTGATAACATTAAAATTAAATAATATTTTTATTTAAGTAATTGATACTAAATTTTAATATATGGTAGAAGATATAAAATTTTCTTATAGTTTAAAAGTTCAATTTTTTAATTTTTAAAATAAAAATCTTTATAATTTTAATTTTTCAGAAAATTCCCTTATTTTAAACTTCAACTAAAAATAATAACAAAAACATACATAGTATATATTAACATTGGAGTATATATTAACATTGGACCTTAATTAAACAAATTTTAGTTATATAATTATCTGACATGTTTTTAAATTTAAGTTTAACTAATTAAATTCGTGCATAATATTTATAATGTGCGTATTTCATGTTATTCTTAATCCTAGTTTAAGAGAATTAAAAATATATATATTTTTAAAAAATTAAAAGTTTTTCTAAATTTTTTTACATCAATAGATAGGTATATCTTTTAACCTTTAATATAACAGACATTTGTTTAAGAATCTCGAACATATTAAAGCCCTTTGATAAATAGTGAATTGTATTAACTTTTAGCTAAATCTATCAGTTGTTAGTTGATAGCTGATTATATTAGCTGATTTGACTAACAGATAATATTGTAATTATTTATTAAAAATATTTGGTAAAATTATTAATATTAGTTATTGATGTGTAAAATGACTTATGAGGGCATGATTTGAAAAAAAAATACAAGAGTATGAATGTTATTTTTCTTAGTATTTCCTTAAATATTCTTATAAAAATTTAGATATTTAATTTTAGAAAATAAAGTTTATAGCTCTAATTAAAAACATAATAATGATGATGATGATGAATCCAAACATAAAATATAAAATATAATAGTTCAAATAGAGTTTAATAACACAATTCAAATAAACCAAAAGAAATGAACATTGTTATTTAAATCAAAGATTAATAACAATTTTAATTGTCATTAAATTAGAAGCAATATTATTACGAATAGTTGTTATCTCTTGAATTTTTTGTTTTTCAATGCCTTCTTGTTTAGAGATAACTTTAATATCTTAAAATACATTTGTAGGTATAAATTCAGGATCTTGAATGATAATGGTAAAAATTGGGTCGCCCATCTTACTTCTTCTAATTTAGTCATGCAAGGTAAAAGCCACACAAATTATTCTATTTTGATCCATCAATAAATTCTTAGACATTTTTTCCGATATCTTCCATTGAGCTTTAAAAATACTAAAATTCTTATCAATACAACTTCTCGATAATAAACGAGCTCGATTAAAAACTTGTCAAGATCTTTTTAAAATTGTACTGCAAAACTCTTAATTAATTAAATAAAGATTTTTTTTAGCTAATTTAAGTCGAACAATTAAAAATCAGCTTATCGCTGTTTACAAAATACAGCCAAAAAACACTAAACTGAAGATTTCAAGTTTAAGGAAACTTTTTAAGCTCTTCCCTCCAGGTTACTAAAATTTCGGTGTAATCTATCGTAAGATATTCGAGGCCTACAAATCCTAATCAAGAGTCTATCATGTCCTCTCCTGCTAGTCCTTCTGGTCACTCTCGAAAGTAGTATGCGTCACAACTGGGCTGCAGAAAGAAGGACACTGCACTCGTTTGATTGATCAATTGTCGGCAAGTAATGATCTCAGTATGAAGACTCTCACTTCCTCTTCTGTGCTATTTCATAAAGCTTTACTATATGGTTACAACTACACTCTCCATTCTTCGACAAGTGTGTGAAACATACTCAATCCTGTTTTCATTAATGGTTCATATGATTTTGAAAGATCCTGTGTTTATTTATATGTTAGATGATATTTTTTATAAATAGAGATTACAGTAGATTTGTCGGTGAACTTTTGAAAGATTCTGTATTTACGTATGTGTTAGATAATATTTCTTATAATTAAAGATAACAACGGATCAACGTACTGAGGTTGGAGATGAGACAGTGAGCTTGAATTCAGATGACTGATTTGAAAATTTTTAAAAATATAAAAATGAAAAAATAATATATTTTGTTTATAAATGCCAGGCTAATGGTCTGAATAGGCTTAGACAGCTCAAATATGAGGATAGCTTGAGGCCAAAACTATGCTTGACCCGACAACTTAAGCTAGGGCTAGAACCGAGGACACTTGCCATCACTACGTACAACTTCAATCAAACTTCAGATTGATGAGAAGAAGAAATGACAGCTTTTACAAATTTAAAATAAAGATATTATATTTTTAAATTTAGATGAGAGTTTTTGTTAATCTGGTTCAGCTGCAACCAACTTATTCTAACAAATTTTCACAAAATTAAATTATATATTAACAATATTAATTAGAAAACATAAAATTCGACAAATATTCGTGAAATAAAAATGTATATATCAATAATAATAATTAGAAAACATCAAATATCTACATTTTTACTGGAATGATTAAGTAAATAGTATAAGATCTTAATTCAATTAAGAATATTGAACACACACAAAATATTATTATAAATGAAAAACTTACAATATATAAACATTTTTTAATTATAAGTTATAAATATTAATTTGACTTCTCGCAAACTTTAAATGTTTAAACTTGTTTTCAATGCCTAGAATAAAAAAGTTGGATGAATATTCATAAGTATATCAAACCATACATCACATTTTCACTTAAATAATATTTAACAATTTTTACAAAAGAAAATCATATATATTAACAATACTAATCTAACATATATTCACAAAATGAAAACATAAATATGAACAATTCTAATTATCCCATATCATTAGCAGAACTTGGTATAAGTTGAAATTTCATATAAGATCTAATATTATGTATTTCATATGCCATTAGAACTTGGAATTGGCTGATTATGGGACATTCTATTTACAGTGTATAGCCTCGTGTAAGAGGCAACAGTATGTTATAAGGAGATGTAACAACAAAAACTGTAACTACTGATCAATTGAATAAACATAATATGGTAATGATCAACAAGTGTGATAGATTTTCTGTTAAACTAATAGGCGATTGAGTTGCAATGTGGTATGTCTGTGATGATCCAAGTAATTGGATGCTTGTTGGGAGCGTCAATTAAAGATGAATTCGCAGCGATTGAAACCTGCAGTTGTTGGAAAAGTATCAATAAAGCGATCACTTTGAAAAAAATCATACCAAAAACTAGATATTACTTTACTGATTTATTAGGTAGTATTGATAGTGTGTTGAATTTTTTAATTTTAATTTGAAATTGATTAAACTTAATCTTGAATATAAATAATTTATATAATTAGAAAACTATTAAATTTAATATTTTAACTTTATATTAAATATTTTTGAAATTGAATTAATTTATCGTGTCTATTCTATAATAGAATCTCACAGGGATAATAATTCTTTGAACATGTAGCTATTTATGTTCATATTCACTACTTACTTGGATCAACTGTGACAAGCATGGCAGTGCCACCAAAATCACAGGTGCCTCCTCGAATCTTGGCCTTCTGCCAGTAACTATTGAAAGCATAAGAAGCATGTGCGAGCAACGTATCAGGCTGGAAGCACGATCCATTGGGCTGGATCGACTTGCAATCTGCACCTGACCCACAAGCATAGTCTAATGCTTCTTGAAGTTCCGAATCAGGCACGGTAGGCTTTGCCACGCACCAAACCGCATATTTTGGCTTCTTGTGTGGTGGTGGCGACACTAGTAATGGTGGTGTGTGAATTGGTGGGGATTGGTGTACCGGTGGGCTTGGAACGTGCTTAGGAGGGCTAGGACTGTGTGTAGGTGGATTGGTCCCGTAGGAAGGTGCACTAGGTGAACCACCTGGTGATACAGGTTCATAAGCATATGGTGGCTTTGGTATTGGTGGCAGATATGCTGGCGGGCCGTTGAAACTAATAAGCGGTGGCGGTGGCGGGGACGTCTTCGCCTTGGACGGTGGTGGTGGGCTAAATGGTGGTGTTTCGCAGAAGGGAGGAATGTTATCTGGCAATGGAAGTGGTGCTAGTAACTCGTAAGGTGGTAAGGACATCGGTGAACTCAGTCCCATAAGGTCACCATTTTTAGGTTGCAGGGGTGATGAATAAGGGTTGGATTGATCTGGTTCTTCTGGTTCCTCCCACATTCTTCTTACTGAGCTTCTATGGAGTTTAAGACCATTGTAGTGCAATGACTGCACATGGAATCTTGCGTCTGCATCAATTTCACTAAATAAGTAATCTCTAACCTATGCAATATGAATGCACGTAACTATCACCAAAAATTGTACGTCGAGTAACCAAAAACGTATAGCAAATTACTTGGTGTAAATTATGAATAAACTTGTACTTCTAACACAAAATCTTGATGAATCCAAAAATTCGAACTCTAAGCGTTGAAATATTAGCGCTCTACTCCCATTCAAGCCCATGTTACAGTATGGTTTCATTCCACAATCAAACATTACTGCAATTCATAATCTATAAATGGTTGAATTGTGAGTTTTGAGACATATTTGTCAATGCATTTTACAAGGATATATTGTAGACTCGAGGCCAATTAGTTAGCAATATGAGATGAGAGAGTCACGTACGTAATCTCAAAGAACTGAACAAAAAAGGTGAGGTATTGGCATGTTAAACTGCAAATAGAATAAGCAAAGAAAGAGCAATAAAGATTGGGATTACAATACCGTTGAATGAGAAGAAGGTGGTGACAATAATGAACATACAAAGCGCTTCTTTTAATCTCCAACCCATGGCATGAAAATGCTCTACTCGTACCAAAATCTTGAAGATCAGAAGTTGGAAGGTGACTTGTGCAATCCTATTGGCAAGCAAATGGGAGTATATGTATACCCTTCAGGGCTGGCCAACAGTGGAAACTATCAACAGAAGGACAAATTTAGAAAAAATGGGTTATTATCAATATGGAGTAA
>JANSVA010000003.1:3264499-3292145 GCA_025504915.1 Erythroxylum reticulatum | reverse complement strand
AATTGATATTTGAAAAGGAGTTTTCAAATTTTAATTATAAATCAATTACTAATTAGCAAGAACGAACATAATTGGATGATAAGAGTAAACAATATATCCATACTTTGTCCAATTAGAATATTAGATGACGAAAGGATTAAATTATACATTATAGCCATGTATGGACATGTTAAGTCAATCACTTTAACATTCCTAATATTTGGGTAATCATGACATGTTGCTAGACGTCAATCATGATTTGTGATTATGAATTCTTAATTAGATAATTAAAGATAAAATAAAAGGAGTTTTAATTTATCTAATTCTAATTGTGAATTAGAATTAGATAAATTAAAACGCTTAGAATTATAATTTATAACCATTGCGAACTTATTAGGAACCTAATAGGTCACACATCAAAGAGCAATTTGTGAAAGAAAAATCAAATTTAATTAAGTCGAACTTAATGATAAAGTTTGAGAAATTTTGGGAATCAAATATGAGATATTTGATTTTATTAAAATTAAATTAATTAGAATTAGAATTTGATTCTAATTATAATTAAATAGTTTTAATTTTAATAAAAGACTGTTTTGATTTTTCTATTTAAAGAGAAGAGTTTTATGGAAGCTAACGCTTTTATTCTTCCTCCAAATGCAGTTTAGAAATTACTCTGTGGATATCATCAGAGGCTGGACAAGTGGACAGCTCGTGATTGTCACTCAGATAAAATATTCAAAGTTTTTCTTTGGAAAGCGAACAAGGTATGATTTCTAAATCGAATTTTGTATTATTCAAGTTTAATCAATTATCGAAATCGGCTCAGAATCTGTAAAAAATTTTATTTTCTACTGCTTCCGTGATTTGATCACAGTTGGATTCCAACATTCCCTCCCAATGCTTTTAATACTTCAGATTTTTTTATGGAGTTTGATTTCATATAAGGAGTCTGAATTTGGTGGAAATATAAGCATAGGAAGGTTTGTTTTTAAGAACCCAAGGATTATCGAAGGAATCGGAAATTTGTTCCATCCTTTCGGGTACCTTCGCTCCATGTATGTATATGCAGTTTATGAACAGTCGAGATTTCTCATATGAATGAACAGATGATGAATATGCATTACGTGTTGCCTGAATTGTTAAGCCTTCAAATAGAATTATTCATTTGCCCAAGATCGTGTTCTTAGAAAACGAAATTGCTAAAGAAAAACACTTATAGGAATCCAAAGAGACAATAATTGTTTATGCAATAATGTTGTTGTCTGTGTTAATTGGTCAGGACTTGGGGGGATAAAATGGTGAGCATTATATAGGAGATCATTATCCAATTCTGTAGTAGTTATCTTGAATGTATCGCCTGAAAGCGAATTTTATATATTTATCAAAATCTTCCTTCTTTTATTTTTTCTAAGTCATAAAACAATGATTTAGGCCTTTCTTTATCTACGACTCTCATAAGTAGTTAGACTTCTTAGAACTCTTTATCTACGACTCTAATATCTACGATTCTCATTACTGCTGGCCAAAATACTTGAAAATAACAGATGGCTCATATAACTCTCTGTTATTGGATCTTACATAATCGTAAACATGAAAATGATGTTAAGCAGAGAAAACAAATAGAAATATCAATATGAAGTCAGAAAACAAATCTTCCTAGCAGATATCAATTTATGTTTTAATTTGCAAAATTAAATCATAAAGCATGGACGGATTGTGATCAATTTGAGAACTCAAAAAAAAAATTTAAAGCCAAAGTAACAGAAAACCAAATTGTAGCTACCTTGACCAATGAACTGAGAAAATAGTCCGATCATGATAACCAGTGAGAGTGAAGAGATGATTCCCGCAAAAAAAATCATGGGGTCACGTCAAACTCTTAACTTAATTCAGAAAGCAGCCCTATGGTAAAAATTAGAATGTATATTATCTAATCTTCAAGGCTTTAATATAGTTTCAGCTATACAAAATTCCAAGAACATGTGTAGCAGATCCAATATACATTTTAAGTTCATGTTTCTCACCAAGGTACATGCTCATCAGCAGATTGCATCCTTCCAATATCTGTCCCCCACACCTTTAGTGTAAGATCATCACTGCAAAAGAAATATAGCCTCCCTTAGTTCAGCTTCCCATATCCCTGATGTTTTTTCTTTGTGATATATGCCAAGTGTCATTCTAACAAACAGATATTCTAGGTCAGCAATTATAATTTTCCTTTAACGTACCTACAGGTGACCATTTTGTCCCATTCAGCATTAAAAGATAGTGCCCAGACTGTAGAAGAGTGACCACTGAGAAGAACAGAAGTTGTGTATTAGTCAAATTTAAAATATCTCAATAAGAAATGTGGATAAGCCAACAAGTACAATGTATTTTGCATAAATATTGCATCAATACCCACTTCACTTGCATCTACCTTAATATTTCGAAAATTTTGAAATAACCAATATAAAAGCCAAGGTGAGAGTTATCCTTATTTCTACAAAAGCCTTGTCAGGTTATTCATTAAAGAATCCTCTAAATTGCTTCAAATTTGTAGGTATTGGCCAATTGTTGGCTGTCTCCACTTTCTGAACACTCAATAGGAACCCCTTATGCATCAATTACGTGGCCTAAATATTATATTTAGTTACTTGCAAAAGAACACTCACTAGCCTTCGAATATAAGGAATGCTCACACCTTCAACACTTAAATGCTCTATATGTTGCTAAAAGAGGTGCTATAAACTAAGATTTCATTGAAAAGTACTAGCATAAATTTTCTCAAGTAAGTATAGAATATGTAATTCATCATTAGTATTTTTGTCTTCAGCTTGAAGGCAGTATGTTCTATATGTTCTTTATGTTTTATTATATGCTAACAGGACCTATTTCCTGACAAGGTTGCAGCCATTGGGCTTGGCGAAATTCCAGAGTATGTTCTATATGTGCCTTTTATGATGCAGCCTTTGTTTTTTTGTTTTTTTTCCAGCATTATATCTTGGAGATTAGGATGATCACGACCTAAACTACCTGTCAGTAAATAAATTTCCAGCATTTGCATATTAATTGTTAGATTCTACAAAATGGGTCATAAGCTGGTTTCTCTGACTTTTAGTGCTTCAAGGTTATTTTCCAAGGATAAAAGGACAGAACACATAGATCTGAATCAGTCAGTGTATCCATCTACCTTCGTGTGTAATTAGGTTAAATTTCTTTCTTAAATATGTTAGAATTGTTAGGTTTTCCACACATTAAGCATAAGGATCAATTAAGGAATTAATTGCAGCAATAGATGTCTTCTTAATCATGAATAAACCATTAAAGCAATCACACACAAGTATCAAAATTTTAAGTGATCGAAGCTAACTTTCTCCTCAACAACTGAAGCCATATGTACTTGAAATTTAAGCATAGTATGGGAAAATCTTAGTACAAAGACCTTTCTATACCAAGTTGACTACATATCTGTATATGTATGTGCATATCCGCGATACTTCAATATATAGGCAAGGTATAACAGAAAGTAGACTGTCATGTCAAGCTTTATGTGAGGAACACTTTCCAATTTGATAGCTATATTGAGTACTTTCTGATTGTTTTCTTCAACTGGTGTTGAAATGGTTGAACATTCAGTTGTGTCCTTTTTTTTTTTTTTTGATAAATCAGTTATATAATTACTTAAGAATGAAGGGTATAGGTACATAGGTGGAGATTATCTAAAAGATCTCATACCTAACCAGAACAAAATCAACCCACCCTAAATATACTAGCTGAAAGTAGCAATCTAAAATAAATACATGCTCCACAGTGCATTACCCATGAAATGAAACTATACAGGTCCATAAACAATGCATGCTAGAATTGACAATTCTCATACGCAGGATTGAGTATATTTCCTTTTCCGAACTTATTTACTGCACTCTTGTAACATCTCCTTTCCATGATTTCTGATAAAACTTGTTTGAACCCAACCTTCACTGAAGTCAGCTTCTACCTGAAAGGAACCAGCCTTTGCAAAATACAGAAGTACAATCTATCCGTCTGGTTAATGCCACCAATGTATCCGTACCCCATTCTGCTTATGAGGCATTTGAAAATACTTCCAGGAGTATCAACTTTCTCACACAAGAACTCAACCAAATAAACCTGACAATTATGTACATTTTCTTGATGACTACGACCAGCAGAGAGTGTTGAAACTGAATGGATCATATTTTGTCACCAAATGGTTTATTTCATTAATTTCTTTCAAACTGAATGAATCATGAAATGTCTTAAATCCTCTATTACTTTGTAAACCTTCCATCTTCACTGTTAACGACTTTTGCTGTAGCAGGTTGGCTTATGGTTATTCCAACCAAATGGAAGTGTTTGACATGTTCTTGCAGTAATTCTGCGAAATTTTGCATAATTGTAAGAGTGAAACATCATACGGTCAACCTAATTAGTTTCTCATATTGTCTTTACTCCAAGTAGGAGTATAGATCAGAAAAACACATCTGAATCTTTATATAGAAGATAGAAATGGATCGTCTCTCTATTATTTGGCAAATTTTATCTCTTTGATAGTTTTCATGTTCTTTTCTTGACAGCTTGTCTATGGTAGTTTTATGTTGAGAATGCATGCAAAGATGTTTATTTCAAATGTGTTTGAGGTTTCTTTAGTGTTCTTTTACATGTAAGTGCATCATGCTATTTAAGAATCCTTGGCTGATTGATTGACATTTATAGCTTCCATTTTTCATACTTCTGGCTGAAGAATCAACATTGGGGTGGATAAGGCATATGCTTCATAGGGGCCTTTCTTCCTGTTCACATAGGGCGTTCCTTATGAGTTGTGTTGCTTGGACTTTGGATTATTGCTTTGTAGGAAAATTTTGCCACATCAAACTATTGCATATAAATAAAAATCAGCGATCGTATTGCAGTCAATGAGTTGTGTTGCTTGGACTTGTCAATTACAGTCATCACTTCCAATATAACTTCATGCATGCATCGTAACATAATGTGAAAATTCTGAGAAGTAACTGAATGCATTTTGGAAGTATACATCCGACAAATTATCTGTAACTTTGTGTTGTGTTGACCTCTTTATGTGAAAATTCTGAGAAGTAAATTTCACCTTTGTAGGACCCATTTAGTATATTCTATATTAGATATTTTTTTCTTTGCCATTATTGTGACATTATACATTATTGTTTCCTTTATAAATTTATGCACTTGTCGTATCAAGTTGCTATGGTATCACATTCATTATGATGAAAGTAAAGGTCAAATGACAACTACCGAATGCAGAGAAAAATGGGTGATAACATAGTTCATTTGCAAATATTTCTTAAATGAGACTGTGTATCTAATTAATTCTTAATTTTTCAGGAATTAATGTCTAAGGAATTAGCAATTTCAATAAAACAAGGTCATTCGATGATAGTGGATGAAGTGTGCAACAAAGTCTTCGAGACTTTCCCTCAACCACAAGGGAAGACTGCGGTCAGAAAGAGGCTTCGAGACAAATTAGAGGAGTCAAAGCAGGTTAATCAGGAGTTACAATCTTAAGTCCATGAATTGAATAAAAAAGTTGGACAAATGCAGGATCGATTAACTACTGAAGTCGAACAACAAAGAAATGAATTTGAACAAGAAAAAAAAGCTCTTGGAACTTTTATGTTTTACGCATAATATTCGTTTAGATTAGATATATGTACTCATATTGATATATTATGCACTTATAACGTACTTTTTATATTAATTACTGTATTATCTTCTTTGCTTGTTTATGAATTGCAATTAAATAATAAATTATCTACACCTATGAAATTCTTGTGATACCTGAATAATTATTAAAATTAATGATATACTAAAAAAATTGAAGAATTATTAAATAAATAAAATTCATAAATAATATTAAATAATTATTAAATAAATAAGATTTAAAAAATAATTATTTAAATTGAAAATTTATTTAATTAAATTTATTTTCGAAAAATTAAAAAATAATTAAAAGAAAAAGTCTTTGCGACATTTTTTAAACAATTCGCAACGTTTAAAAAATGTCGCAAAATATTCAACATTCCGCGACATTTTGTGGAAACGTCACAGAAAGTAATATTCCGTGACATTTTTAAAACGTCGCTGAATCTGTCACATTTTGAGACATTTTCTAAAAACATCACTGAAATGCCAGTCTTTCAGTGATGTTTTTGAAAATGTCGCAGAATGTCAACATTTTTTGTAACGTTTTGCCAAAAACGTTGCAAAAACCTTTTACCTACACCACATTCCGCGACATTTTTTGTGACGTTTTTGAAAACGTCGGAAATTATATTCTGCGACATTTTTGGTGAATCTGTGACGTTTGACAAAAGTTGCAAAAAGCCTTGTTTTCTTGTAGTGACATGATTAACATATAAAATATAACAATGTTAGCTCAAAGTTTATTATTAATGATTTTGATGATAACTATATAATATTTTTAAATTCAAATTAAATTTAGTCTAATTTTTAAAAGGAAATATAACAATAGGACAAATGCTCCTTTCTTGTAGGAACCTTCATAATGAACTGACCTTGTTTATTTCACAATATCCAAAAGAATCTTGTTAACATTGGACTTATTTCCTTTTATTATTAACAGGTTAATGCTTAAAAGGAAATTAAATCATAAGAAATACATTTCCTTTCTTGTAGGAACCTTCTTTATGAACTTACCTTATTAGAAAAGGTTTGTCCGAAAATATCATATTAATTATGAAAGTCGTATATTAGCCTCGTGATTACTAGAAGATTTTTGACAAATATGACATTGAAGTTATTTAGATTTAGATCTATCATGTTGACTAAGGATGTAAGTGAAGCAACGTCTAGTTGAAAGAAATACCTACTTAAGGAATATTCACTGCTTTTGCGAAAACATATCAGACTCTTGAATTACATCAACAACGTCAATGCTCTTGAAAGTCATATTTTTATCAAATCTCTTGTGTTTTAGAAAGTGAAAATTCTATTTGAGAGAAATCATTGTAGCTTTTATCGAGCAATTTATATTTTCATCTATTGAGAGCCTATAGAGGCTAGCTAAATACTACTAGTTTGGAAGGTTGGAGAACCTTGAAAAATATATATTCGTGAGCTTAAATAGGATTATCGAATTACTACTTGGGATTTTAGTGAAACACTCAAGTTGGATACTTGGGAACTGGACATATTCTTGGGTTATAAGTTGAACCAGTATAAATCGATTGCGTCATTCCTCTCTCTCTTTAACTTTTAAGTTTCCGTAGTATATTGTTTGTGTTTCATTTTTGCATCCTTCTATTTTTCAACTTGCAGGAGGTTCCTTTCAGTTTTAACAGGTGCCTTCTATTTTAAATTGTTTTAATAGGATTTATTATTTAACAGGCTCCTATCATTTAGTAGGTTTAGATCGTCTAACAGGTTTCTATCATTTAATAGGCTTCTATCGTTTGATAGGCTTCTATTATTTTAAATTTTAATAGGCCCCTGTCCTTATACGAAATGAAAGTAACTTGGAAAAATTTTCAAGTCACACATAATTCAACCCTCTCTTGCTTATATTTGCTTTATCAAATGAGGGATGAATTATAATTAGTACTTATTCGAAAATTCAATCATTTTTTTGTCATTTCCTTCGAACCATTTCTAATATTAGCATATATCAACCACCATAGTCATAAAAGTGCTCGACCTCTAACAACAGTTGATAGTATGGATGTTGATTTACATTCTAAAATAAATGAGGAGTTTTTCTTCCTTGATACAAAAGATTTTGGTCTTTTTGTTCTTAAAAATGGAGATGATGGTTCATAATTCACTATAGACATGTCAAAAGAAGTAACTCTAGAGATAGAAGAAAAAATTCATAGAGTTGGATCAGAATTTCATTCTAGAGGCAAAATGATGGTTTAAATGACAAAATTAGTAGCAGTTGTAAAAGTGTAGTGACTTTTGATATATAACAGAATGAGAGGTGTTACTAAACTAGTTACAAAACCATCAAATTTGAGGAAAAATCTAGTTTTTTTGTTGAAATAAGTAAGGAGTTAAAGCTTTCGAACAAGGAAGTGAATCATAATGGGGAGTAAGTGCATGTAGGAGTAGATGAAGATATGAAACACAATGGAGTGAATATGAAGTATATATGTGCACTGTGACATCTACATTGAAAAGATGTGATATTTGATGATGAAAAGGAAAATGACAAAGGCTTTTTTTTTATTTTTTAACTAGCAAAATTGAAAAAGAATATGAACTTTTCTATCATTGATAGCTCAAGCACAACCATAATCAAGTTAATAGCACCACACAACCCCAACAACTCATAATTCTAATCCATAAACTTATAATCATCTGGAAAGCAATCCAAAAGATCAATACTTTTTGAAACACATGCACCACATGCTAGGGTGAAAGACATAAAGAAATCAATTCTAGCACGAATTTTAAAACTTACAGATACTAATGCAAATATAGAAAGATTTGTTATGAGGTACAATCACATATCTCATAAGAAAGATTCTAAAAAAGCAAAGTTGCATATATTCTCAGAGCCATGATGTAAAAAATATCATAAATATTGATGCAAATACAATTATGTCATAAGTACATGATCATTCATATCTTAGCTAATTGTAGTTGAGTTGAAGTATTAGGACCACCAAGCTTCATAAAAGCCTTTTATTTATAACATAGGATATGGAGCTTTCTCATAAATTAAAATGCTTTGTATTTCTTATTAACATCCTTACTCTAGTCTTTACACCTTCGTACAGATTCCTAATAATCCGTATATATGACCTTAATTTTTAAACACGTCTACATCATTTTCTTAGGTACCCTGTTATAAGCCTTCTCTAAGTCAATAAAAATCACGTGTAGGCTATAATGTATTTTCTTGAAATATTCTATTAATCTTCTAAGGATATACAAAACTTTTGTTGTAGACCTTCCTGGAATAAAACCAAACTGGTTCTCTAAGATAATTGCATCCTTTCTCATTCTCTTCTCAATCTCCTGCTCAATTAAGTAGTTTGATTCTTCCATAGTTGTTACAGCTTTGGATGTCCCTTTTATTTTTGAATAAAGAAATTAGCATACTAAGTCTCCACTCATATGACATTTTGATAGACTTAAAGATTGCATTGAAAAGTTTAGCTAGCCAAGTAAGACACTCTTCGCTTAAGCTCTTCTATACCTCTATGGGTATCCTATCAAGTCCTACTGTCCTTCCACTTTTTATCTAAATTATTTTTTAAATAAGAGGTAACTTCATTCACAAGCCCTAAATGGCAGCTAGAACATACAATACAAAGTTGTTAAAAAGACAAAAGGTACTAAGTATAAAAAAAATAACATTACATGTTAATTAATGAGACTACTTAGAGACAAAAACTATTCAATCTAAATTTAGAGACAAAAATTATTCAATCTAAATTCCATCTTCTTCTAAAAGAGGAGCTCAATTCTTGTGTGAGGTTATAAGCCACTATAATCTCTCTAATCCAACAACTCACTCTATGAGCAAGAACATATTTTCAAATTTAGAATTCCTAAATATCCTTGATTTCCTTTCCTTCGAAATGGAGTATATAATGCAATTAAGATAAAGGCTTAAGCATATATGATCTTTGCCCATTCTTCTATATTGATTATCATCCCAAACTAGGATTTCATTCCAGTTATTATAGGGACAATCCAAGTTTAACTAATGAAGCATTCTAGCCTAAATAGAGGAAGAGTATCCACATTAAAGAAAAGATGAGAGATAGTCTCAATTACAATGACAACAAACCTAATCAATTGAAATCTTGAGTCTATCTTTTAGTTTGAATCTACCTTTGGCAGCTAACCATATGGTGAATAAGGCTTTGGGCACCAATGATCCTTTCCAAACAATGTTATACCAAGGGCTATAAGGAATATACGATGTAATAGCTTTTAGACATAAATAATTGGAGAAACCCGCCATTGCTTATGGAGTTCTAAACAACTTTATCCTTTAAAAGATGGTTGGGAAAATAGTTTGGAAGATAAGGAAGCAATCTGTCCATACCTCTTTCAATGGCTAGCTAAGAACACTAATAAAT
The DNA here is from genome assembly GCA_025504915.1 of Erythroxylum reticulatum. NCBI lineage: Eukaryota > Viridiplantae > Streptophyta > Magnoliopsida > Malpighiales > Erythroxylaceae > Erythroxylum > Erythroxylum reticulatum. Next base: position 3,282,078 of record JANSVA010000003.1, on the reverse strand, counting down.
AATTTTGGAGACTCTAACATGAGCTAGAATTCTAGATACAAGGTATGAAATTTCTTTTCTTGTAGATAGAGGACTAAGAGAGGACTAATTATTAAACCAAAACTAGGTGCCCTCTTTATTTCCAATATATAATTTAAAAAGAGAATAACCAATTTGTCTTTTCCTTAGCATGAGGATAAAAGGCCAAGAGTGCTCCTTCTTTTCCTTTAAATGCCAAAAGTTGGATTCTTTCAAGTAGAATTCATTAATCCACTTGGTCCAAAATGCATCCTTTTCATTAAAAAGTCTCCATATCCTCTTTTCCATTAGCACTATTTGCATCAAGTTAATTAAGACAAATCCTAGACCCGCTTCATGCTTTTTCCAGCATAACTCATCCCATTTAACTTTGGAGCTTTTCAGATTTTCCTGTTTAAAGAAAGTTCCTCATTCATTTCTCCATCTCCTTATTACTCTTCTTTGGAAGGAATAAATGTGATCTCTAATGATTATGAAGATTTTTTAAATTGGATACAATTAGTTGAACCCTGCCAACCTAAGAGAATGCTCTATTCTACCAGACACTAATTTTCATTTTGAATTTCTCCAATGAATGAAGGTAGTCAATGAACTTAAGCTTCTTTGATGAAATAGGGACTTTAAGATATTTAAAAGGCAAGCTACCAACATTCATTCCTCATATATTCCTGAACCATTTTAACATTAGTAACATCATAGGAAAGGTAAATCTTACTTTTTAGTAAGTTGACAATAAGGTTAGATATTTTGTAGAATTCCTAAGGAGATTCTTGAAGGATAGATATAGAAATGTGTGATAAGCCCCACAAAACAACATAAGATCATCTGTAAAATTCAAATGAGGGAGTTGGAAGTCCTTGCATTTGTAGTGAAATCTAAAATCAGGATTATCAAAAATGTTTCGAGCAATGATTTTGTTGAGAATCTCCTGAGAAATTGAAAACAAGTAAGGTGACAATGGTCACCTAGTTTAATCTCATTTATTGAACCGACTTCCTGGGACACCATTAATGAGTACTTTGTAAAAGTAAGTAGAGCTATAAACTTTAATCCAATAAATGAATATCATAGGGAAATCAAACTATTCCAAACTGCACAATAGAAAGTTCCAATTCGAGTTGTCCAAAGCCTTGGAGAAGTCCACTTTAATTGCACAACTATTGATATGTTTGTTAGCATTGTAATCCTTCATGAGCTCTTAATCTAGTAAAATATTGTTAGAGATACTTCTACTAGAAATGAAAGCACCTTGTGAATTATGCATAAGATGTTAAAGTGGAACCATTAATCTTTTGGCTAACATCTTGGATAACACTTTTTAAATAGTTTTACAATAAAGAATAGGATGAAAACAATTAATAGAAATATAATTATGACTCTTAGGAATCATACAAATAAAGGTATCACTTCATTCAACTGCATACTAGTGATCTGCCAAGTAGTTTGGAAGAAGTAAACATTAAAACCATCAGGGCCTGGAGACTTACTAGGACTAAGATTGAAAAGGATAATCCTGATTTCCGGAGAAGGAGTTGGCATTTGAATCCACTCCATAGAGTCCTAAAACAAAGAGGGGCTAATTAGATCAATAAGATCCTGAATACTGCACCTCCTAGTTGGCTTAAAGTTAAGAAGATTAGAGTAGAAATTAAGAACAAGTTCTTAATAGAAGAGATATCAAAACTTAATAGACCATTCTTATACAGCAGGGAATGAATTATATTAATGTTTCTTCTTACCAATACAAAATTATGAAGAAAAAAAATAGAATTAAAGTCATCATCTTTAAGCCAAGACGCTCTTGCCTTTTGCAAAAGAAAATAACTGTTTTTAAGAAGTGCTTTATTATAAATCTCCAGAAGTTTTATTTCTATAACTTTTAAGACAGGGTTATTGTGGTGGGAATAACATACTTATTGAGCATTAATAAGCCCTATATTAGGAATGCCAAGCTTTATAGAAGCCTTTAGTTTATACCTTAAGAGCTAGAGCCTTCTCATAAATTGAAATGCTTTACAACTAGGAATCCAGTTGCCCCAGTCTCCAATAACCATCTCTAAGAAACTGTCCTTAAAGATAGAAAATTGACAAGTCTGAAAGGAGCTTTATGAGGAGTTAGAGGGCAAAGATTCTAAACTTCCATGTAAGGATGATTAGAGCACATAATGGGACCATACAAAGAATAGGAATTGGGAAACTCACACAACCATTTTTGGTTAACAAGAATTCTACCAAGCTTTTTCCTTATAAAGGAACTGTCCATGTGTTTGTTGCTCCAAGTGTGTTGCTCCAAGTGAATAAGTAACCCAAGAATCTGGTCAATAATTTCTAGCTTAATAGCAACTTCCTCAAGTTCTCTGCCAAGATTAGAGAAATGCATTATATAATTGAAATATCTAGTAAGAATCCAAAGTCTGCTAACTGAGTGACTAGTGCTAGTGATGTTAATAAGTGTAAATTAAATCGTATTTTAGGGCTTAGTTTGATATGTATTTAATTATTAATTCAATCATTTAGTATATATTTAGGTTGGAATTATGGTAGTTTGTTAATTATTTATGTTTTAAGTGTTTTATGGGTCAGTACAAGTCTTTGAGCTTAAATATTATATTTTAAAGGTCCTTTGATATTTTTGTTAGTATTTCAGGGTCAACATCAAAGAACAGAGAAGTTTTGGAGACATTCGGGCTAAACAACGGCCTACGATCATGACAGAAGCACTAGAGTTAGTCCACGATCATGGCCCACATGTCACGATCATGACAGAAGCCTAGGACATGGGCCACGATTGTGGCCTGCATGCTACGATCATGGCAGAAGGCTTGGATGTGGCCCAAGATTGTGGCTTGTGACGGGCAGACACGCAAACACTTAAAAAAATCAAGTTTTGAGGAATTTTTCAGACCTTTCAAACGTCAAAAAACCCTAGTGCTTCTTAGAACACAAAGGATATTTAAAGAACAAGAAAAAGAGGTAAAAGGAGTTTTTTCATTAGGCACTTTGAGAAACCCTAGAAGGAATTCATCGAGAGATTGAGAAAGAGAAGGAAGAGAGAAGTGGATAAGAAGCTGACTCGATGTACTTCCCGGATCAAGAGTTTCTTGATGTCGCTACCTCCCATCATTGTTCAAATCATATTTCCTATTTATTTTTAGTTTTATTATTGTATAGAATTGGAATAACAATTTGATGATATGATTTTTGAATGTTAAAGATGTTCTAAACTCACCTTCGGAGTTTTATTTTTGAATTAATGAAATATGAATGTTTATTTGTTTATTGGATTTATTGTGGTTTAATTCTACAAGTGCATAATTAAATAATAAATGAGAGGGTGAATCAAATGAAAAATAATTAAATTGGGCTAACGAGAGTTAGGTGATTTAATAGAACAAGAATTAAATCAATCGATAAATTGTGCGAAGAGAGATCTTGCATAGGTTTCGATAGTTTATTAAAGAACTTCATAACTAATTAGGGTTTTGGATAGTTTGTTAACTGAGAGGTTACAGCTTCCATAATTTTATTAGGGTTTATGATTTAGGGTTAATGGTTATAACTCAAGAGAATTAACCCTAGGATCTTCTAGAACCAACAATCTGGCAATTCATAATCAATTAAGGTAGCATTAAGGATAGGTAAAATTTCCTTTCTCTTAATTGGTAATTTGCTTACGTTAATTCTTGGCTGTGTGTTACAACTGCTGAAAAATTAATATTTTCATATTCTATTTTTAATTTGACTGATTGAATTGAGTTATCATTTTTAGTTTCGTGCAATATGAATTTTTGTATTTATTTCTGGTGGTAGATTTGAGGATTAGATTATCCCTCCTTGTGGGATAGAAACATTAGGTCCTAGGCTAACGAATCGTTTGCTCGCAAATTATTGAGGGTTATTTATTAAAACTTACATGCATCAAACATCTGATCAAGTTTTTGACATCATTGTCAGGGAGGCAACTAGTTTTATTCATTAATTTAAGGCATTTTAGTTAGTTTTTATTTTTTGTTCTTTTTTCTTTCTATTTCTAAATCCATCCTCTTGCATGAACACAAGAGTCACGAGAAGTTCAAGTTGTGCAGTTAAAACCTTAAAATTAGATATCATTTGATTAGAACGATCAATTAGGAAAGCTCAGCGCGAAGAAGAAGAAGAAATCACAAAAGCAATAATGGCCAAGGAATTTCAGCAAGATTTGGATCACATAGTGAACTAAGGATGTCAACAAAGAAGCTTTATAGATTTCATGAGACCAGGGTTCAATGCGGTTAACCATGGAGTACCTAGGCCACCTATACAAGCAATCTCTTTCGAAATTAAACTAGCCCTCTTAAACATGCTTCAATAGAACGTGCAGTTCTATGGACTAACGAATGAAGATCCCAATGCACATATAGTGAACTTCCTTGAAATATGTGATATCATTTGGTACTATCAGATGTTGGAGGAAGTGGTAAGAATTATGCTTTTTCCTTTTATCTTAAGAGATAGTGCAAAGGCTTGATACCATTCTCTCAACCTAGCCAATGTCACAATTTGGGATCAACTAGTTCATGCCTTTTTAGATAATTATTTTCTCCTTACTAAGACCACGAAAATTATCAAGAAGATTACCGATTTTTAACAAAGTGACGAGGAATCGATCTATGAAGCATGGAAAAGATACAAGGATTTGCAATGGAAATGCCCATACCATAACTTACCTAAGGAATTCTTGTTGCAGACATTTTATAATGGTGTAACTTCATATACAAGAGGCACGATTGACACAGCTTTAGAAGGATCACTGATGAGAAAGACGGTAGATGAAGTAGAAGAATTGATAGATGAGATGGCAAGCAATAGATGCCTATAGACAAACGAGTTGAGTAGACAATCCACTAATTTTCGAGAACAAAAAGGAATTGTAGCTATTGATCTAATGACAGAGATGCAAATGAAATTTGATAACTTAACTCGACAATTCAACAACATGAAGGCTTCATCCTTAGCATCAGTAAAGACCGTGTAACTAAAGTGTGAACTCTATAGATAAATGGATCATGATACAGTGGACTGCTTTTTGATAAAGGATAAGGATCCGGAGTAAGTTAGTTATATGGGAGCTCAATATGGACGAGGACAGGGAAACAATCCCTACTCTAACACATATAACCTTGGGTGGAAGAATGACCCTAAGTTCTCGTGGACGAACAATGCTAGAGGACAATTCAGACCTCAAGGACAACTAAGTTTCCAACCAGATAAACCGAGCTCAATGGAATCCAAGTTGGATAGGATTTTAGATAAAATTGGAGGCATGGAGGATGCACATAGGAGGCTTGAAAGCAAGTTCAAGCAAGTCACTAAGAATCACGCCTCTTCAATACACAATCTAGAGGTCCAAGTAGGTTAACTAGCAGTGGCAATTTCTACTCAAAATATAGGAACCCTTCCAAGCACTACCGAGTTTAACCCAGGTATAAGTAAGTTAAGAGTTTCTACTCAGAATGTAAGAACCCTTCCAAGAAATATCGAGTCTAACCCAAAGGAACGGATCATAGCCATTACTCAAATACAGGAAAAGAAACTCGAACATATGAAAGAAGATGGAGACAAGGGAGAAGGACAAGACATTATGGAATTCCTTCCAAGTGAACTCGTAATCAAGCCCATTGAGGAACCTTGACCTAAGTTTTCGTACATTATTTTAGCTCAACGGAAATCAATTTCAAGTAAGGCAACAAGGAATTCTAAGGAGGTTAAATTAAATTAGGTTGAGGACATAACGAAAAATCTACAAACAAGGCTCATAATAAAAGAATCATTCAAGAAGAAGGTTAAGGAATGCATAACAGAAGAAAACCCTAATATAGCACACAAGAAAGAGGACCCAGGTGATTTTTACATTCTTTGCAATATCAATGGAGTCAAAATAGATAAGCCATTCACAGATTTGGGAGCGAGTATCAATATGATGCCCTATACCTTTAGTAAAAAATTAAGGTTAAGAGATTTAGAACCCACAAAGATGCTAGTGAAGATGGCAGACAGAACAGTTCATTGACCGAAGGGGATTATTAAGGATGTGTAAGTACAAATTGATATTTTTACCTTCCCCACAAACTTCTTTGTATTGGATAATAGAGAAGATGTGGAAATTCCTATGGTCCTTGGATGACCATTCTTGGCTACTACCCACTCAATAATTGATGTTGACGAGGTGAACTAACTCTGAGGGTCGAAAAGCACCAAATAACCTTTACTATATCAAAGAAAAATAATAATTCTCCCTTTCTTCCAATTACCATCAAAGAAACCGAATCTCAAAGACAATGGAAGATATTGGGGATCCCGGCAATGCATTTAGAAAGAAACGATCATGGAGGAGAAAGTGAAGGAAGGTGAAGCAGAAGGAAGGTGGAACCCAGGGCATGGTAGCTTATGTGCAAATGGTAAGATCGACTGTGCTACAATTGCACTATTCATTTGATCCACCTTGAGCATAACAAAAACATCAAGCTACCGACGTTAAAAGAATCGTTCCATAGGAGGCAACCAATGGGTTGTTAATTCCATGTTATTTTATTTTATTTTTAGATAATTTAAATTCTATAGCTAGATTATTTCATTTCCAAATAAAATTGGGAAGACATTAGACTTCGACGTGAATTAGATGATCGAGGAAGTAAGCAAAAGAGAGGTGAAAGAGTTATAAAGAGTTAAGAACTAATCTGGGGAAAGTGTAGAAGGACAAAAGAAGAGAAAAATAAAAAATTGGTGGAAATATTGTAGGCCATGATCGTGGCCTATAGCAGGATAAAATTGGACACGTGAATTTCAGTTTAATTTTTTACCATTTTACCCTTTATTCACTTATATATTCATTTCTTACTTCACTTTTTCATTCAGTTTCATTTTAACTTTATCTCTTTAAGTTTAAAACCTCAAAACACTCTCACATCTCTCTAACCAAATTTTAAACTTCCACTTTATTCCAACTTCACCTACTTGCAAGCTAGTATCTCACGCATTAAGCAGTTAGCAAAGCGCGATCAATCATCGAGATGAAACTAAGTCTCAAGACGAGGGTGAAGGAATAGGGTCGCAAACTTTGGAGCACCCTTCCCGATTTACCCAGAGGAGGAAGGTATTCATTTTCAATCCATTAATGCTAAACAGATTATAGTCCCAAAATATTTTGATGTTGCTACGCTTGATAGGTTAGAATTGCGGGATAGGGTAGAAAATCTAACAGAAAGAATTCAAGGGGCGAAGTTCATATACTTCCAATGTCCTGTCTACCAGGAGCTCACTCTCAAATTCTTTACCTCCCTTTAATATGAACCTATTAACCCTAAAGAAATGTGGTTTAGGTTACGGGGATGAAATTATGAACTGAACATTAAAATCATGTATGATATTTGCAGGTCCCTTGAGTCTTCCATTATCGATCAGCACGATAATTTTTATGCTTCTCACTATTTGAATGAGCTCACTGGGTTACAACAATTCGATGCTAAAAATGCCCACAACAACATCATAAGAACCCATGAGGACTTGTTATTGCATAAATTCATGTGTCAAATGGATTTTGATAAATCAAAAACCAATAAGTGCTCAATAAAGGAACTTTTTCTATTGTGTTGTATGGATCACAACATCCCAGTGTGTAGTTCCACAGATGTGTTGAACATTATTGTTGCAACTTTATATAATAGGAGCAATAATTTAGGTATGGGGTACTGGGTTTTTGTCATTGCTAAGTGTTATGGCATAGAATGTAGTGGTTTAGCCATCTACATCCTAGATTTTCTAAATCACCATCATCTATGGCGTCCTGAAATCCTTAAGTCCCATAATATGGAACTCCAGAATATCAGCCAAAAGACATATATGAAGATCAGGGCTAGTCAAGTGAGTTAGAGCACAGCGCTGCCTCAGTAGACAGAAGAGGACTCAACTAGTGAAGCATCCAAAAAGGAAGAAGACACAGATAAACCAAGCTGGAAGAAAGTGTTTGATACAATCTCTGCGAACACCAAGGTAATTACAGATATAGTTGTGGAGAACTCTAGAAGAATGAAGGAGATGGTCAGAACGCAACGTCATCAGAGCTAGGATATACGTCGTATCCATCACTTCGAGGATAAAGTTGTCCAACCATAACCTCCGACACCATCCCTGCCTCCATCACCATGAGGCTTTATTTCTATCCCTTTTCTTTTTAAATTTAGTCTTTATTTTAATTTTGTTTTTACTTTAATTGATGTTTCTTCTTTCCATGCGTTTTTGTTTGCCTATTTCTTATATTGAGGAAAATGTGTTGTTCAAGTGTAGGGAGGGTTATATGTTTTGCTTTGAGTATGAATGTTGTATATTGTACGATAGTTTGTTAGGTTGCATCTATTAGGTTGTAAAGAGTCATTAGCTCGCAAAATTAGTGAATTGGATTCTTTGGCTAACTATGAAAATTAATTAGAACTTAGTGTTAGTTTGTCACCCTCTAAATTGTTACATTCATTCATAATTGTAGATCTTTCGAGTAAAGTAGCTTTGCTAGTATTTTTCATGAAAACAAGTAGCTAAAGCAACAAGGTAGGCAATAAAAATTGTGTTTTTTAATTTTAAATAAAAAACTATTCCACTAGCCTTCGAATTATGGATAGAGCTAATATCCAGTTTAGAATGTGATATAGCCAAGTAACTAGATCGACACGCATCACAAATGTGTGCCTCCAAGTTAAAAGACTATAATGATGTTCGAACCAAACGGCTTCCTAAAAACATGACTTAGTTTAGTAACCAGATCGACATTTATCACCAATGTTTGCCTCTGTGTAAAAGACTAGGTCTATGTCTATAAAAGTAAATAAATAAATTTTAAAAAATATTTTTTAATAAAACCTACCGAACTTGCAAATAATTTGACTTTTCATAAAAACTTACTTATAGTAGTTACATAGTTTAAATGACTAAAGAATTATTAATGTATGTGTACAATTGAAAAGGGTAAGTAACTTGACATTTGGGTTTTGATTAATATATATGTTTAGTCCAAAGCCTAAATGCGGATTTTGCATGTTAATGATTTCAAATAACTTGAATGATTAGGTTTAAAGTTAAATTCATTTTATGAAGTTGAAACCATTGTATCATTACTGTATTATGTGCTTTGTGATTTTTATGTGCTTATTGTTTTATTTACTTGAAGGCAAGCAAACGTTTAAGCATGGGGACATTGATAAGTGTAAATTGCATAATGTTTTAGGACTCAGTTTGATATGTATTTACTGTTAATTCAATTGTTTAGTAGGTATTTAGCTTAAATTGTGTGAATTTGTTAAATATTTATGTGTTTAAGTGTTTTATGGGTTAGTACAAGTCTTTGAGCTTAAATATTATGTTTTTGAGGTACCTTGATGTTTTTGTTAGTATTTTAGGGTCAACATTAAAGAACGAAGAATTTTTAGAGACAATCAGGCCAAAACAATGACCCAAGATCATGGCACAACAAGCCAAGATCGTGATAGAAGCACCAGAGTTAGCCCACAATCGTGGCCCATATGCCACAATCATGACAGAAGCCCAGGATATGGTCAGCGATCATGGCCTACATGCTATGATTATGATAGAAGGCTCAGATGTGGCCCACAATCGTGGCCTGTAGGGCTACAGTCATGGCTTCCATCTAACAGACGTGTAGACATTAAAAAATGTCAAGTTTTTAGGGATTTTTGGACCTTTCAAACTCTGAGAAAAACCTTAGGGCTACTCAGAACACAAATGATATTTATAGAATAAGAAAAAGAGACAGAAGGAGTTTTTGCATTAGCCACTTTGAGAAGCCCTAAAAGAATTCATCGAGAGATTGGGAAAGAGAAGAAGGAAGAGAGAAGTGGAGAAAAAGCTGACTCGATGTACTTCCCCGATCAAGAGTTTCCTGATGTTGATACCCCCTATCATCCGTTCATATCATATTTCCTATTTATTCTTAGTTTTATTATTGTATAAAATTGGAATAACAATTTGATGATATGATTTTTAAATGTTGAACATGTTCTAAACTCACCTTTGGAGTTTTATCTTTGAATTAATGAAATTTGAATTTTTATGTGTTTATTGGATTTGTTGTGGTTTAATTCTACAAGTGTATAATTCAATAATAAACTGAGATGATGAATCAAATGAAAAATGATTAAATTGAGCTAATGAGAGTTAGGTGATTTAATAGAACAAAAATTAAATCAAATCGGTAAATTGTGCAAAGAGAGATCTTGCATAAGTTTTTAGTAGTTTATTAAAGAACTTCAGAACTAATTAGAGGTTTGGATAGGTTGTTAATTAAGAGAGCTTCCACATTCTGATTAGGATTTATAATTTAGGGTTAATGGTTATAACTCGAGAGAATCAACCTTGGGATCTTCTAGAACCAACAATTTGATAACCAAAATTGGAAGCATTATAAATGATGGTAATATCAAAGCTTAAACCATAACCTACACCCTATTCTTGTTAAATGTGTAGACTATTTGTTCATTGTAATGGTGATTATAGTTTGAACCAAAGGACCATTCCATTCCTCAAAATTCCATATCTTATTGGAAATTATGTGCCTTAATTCTTGTCTTAAGTAGTCCCATCAAAATGGGTTTCTTTTCATTAATTAAATCTTTAACAGGTTGCTTTTTAGGGACTTCATTCAATCCCCTTATTTTCTAAAAAAATAAAGGTTACAAGTTAGGAATCCACCCTTTATGTTTTCTCCTTTTCATGCTTAATCTTCTATTAGCAATTGGAGACATTTAAAACCCATTCTTTAATTCTTTTAGATAACCATCGCCTTAATTAGCTTCCTCAATAGGTTCAGCTTCTAGATCATGCTCTTTTGTTGGTTCTTTGGCCTTACTAGTTGGTTCTGAATTCACATGCATAAGTGGTTCTTGGGGAATCAATTATGCAGCTAGTTTTGCCACAAATTCTGGAGTTGGATTTTGTGCTTCTTATTCATCATTTTGATCAACTTCTACCTTAATTCGACTCGTTGGGACCTCATCAATTTCCATAAGTTCATAATAGTTCACTGAAATGAACTTTCTCCTAATAGGCTTCCACATTTTGTTTCCCATTTGAGGTTTCCAGTTGTAGTTGAGTTGCACTCAGGGTCGTTCCTAACGTTTTATAGGCCCTGGGCAAACTAAAAAAAAGCCCCAATAAATGCGCAATAGACAAACGTGTAAATTTTAAAAGTTTGTTATTATTATTAAATTATAATATCTATATATAAGTGACCTAATTTATAAGTCCACACACTCAACAAAATATTAAGTGATCATAACATTAGCTAATAATATCTTGCAAATTTTAGTCGCAATAAAATCACTAAAAATTATAATAGTAACAACAAAATAACAATAGCAGAAATTGAACTGCAAAACACTAAGAGAATAGCACTAACAAATACACAGATGATCATGATTTATGAAAAACAATTTCTTCATGCATTTCTAGATGCAAAATCATTAATAATATTATTAAAATCAATATCGTTCAACATATCTTTCTCGATAAATAAAATAGCTAAATCATTTAACCTATTACAGTCTTATTTAATTATCAAATAATGTTTATTTAATCATCAAATACATCCAACTATTTATGGTCTTATTTAATTATCAAATAATTTCTACTATCACTTAATTATCATAACATGTTTAATAGAATCATACGAATTTTTATAATAAATAAAATCGTTTATATAATCTTTGAATTGAGTAATTTAAATTATTTGATTTAATCATATTATTACTAAACTTATGTGAACCTCTATAAGAGTACAAATTCAACAATTATTACATTACTTATGGCAAGGTATAATGAAAATTATAATTACAAAAAATTAAATTATTTATTAATGTTTAATTATATTTTTATAAATAATAACTAACTTAAAAATAAAAAGGAGAAATACAAATAAATGCAATATCATTTAATATTAATGTTCTGATTTAAAAAGCTAATATAATGTCACGTTAATGAAAAACTACAAATTAATTATAATAGATTCAAATATTTAATAAGCTAAAAATACAATAAAAATAAAAAAACCTTACCTTTAAATTATCACTTAGCACTCCTAAAACAAAATCGTTAAATTTTTTTACTGTTAATTTTTGAGTTGTAATATTTTAGATTCATATTTTGATGAAACTAAAAAATTGGAGGGTAAGAAATATAGTCAAATGCTTCAATGATATTTATAAATTTAACAAGTTAACGTTATATAGCTAATAAAGGAAACTATTTAGATTCCAAGATTAAATAGCGTTAACTTTTTCAGTAAGTTATTTATTAATTAACGTTAACTTTATCTTCTTCTCTTATTAACAACTAAAGATTTATTTCCTTTTTAACTGAAAAAACCAAAAACAAATGCTACTGAAATATATTAAAGGTGGGCTCTTAGTGAAGGTGACCCCTGGGCAGGGGCCCCGCCCAAGGCCGGCACTGGTTGCACTTCTGCTTTTACCAGTTCCAACAACATTCTAACTTCATAACGGAAATTACATCAGGCAACTCCATTTTAGAGCTAACTTCCACGCACAACATTCTAACTTCATAACGGAAATTACATCATGCAACTCCATTTTAGAGCTAACTTCCACGCACATCCTAGCATAGTAGATTTTTCCAAGTTGTGTTGTGGCTGAATCAAATGGTTGAGGTTTCCTCACTGAGCTAGCTAGGAAACTCAATCCATGGTTCAATATTTTAAAGGAATGTTACGAAATTAATCCATAAAGCAATATATTCAATCCTAGACCTATCAAGTTCCAAATTTGGAAACCATTTTTGAACAAACATAAGCTGCCACCTATGTGCTAAGGGCCAAATTCCATGACCTTAAGAAGGTATCCCCCTCTGTTAGCAAGACCTTGTCCGAACCTTTGCCTCCCCATCTACCAAATGCTAAGCTTTGAACCAAGGACAAAGCAGGCCTTTACTGAGGAAAAAACCCACCAAAGTGCAGCCCCAATGTTTAACTCATGGAGAAGTTCAAGGGGAGGGGTGACAATACCATCAAGAGTAATAGCTTGGAAATGCGTAGGAGTTTCTCTTGGCCACCACATTTCTTCATTATTTTTTAGCTTCAGCTGGAGTGTCTACATTCTGTTTTTTCTTCTAGTGGAACAGATCCCTAGCTTCCTGAAGAGAAGGGAAAGCCTCATTTGAGGAAGAGCCTCCTAAGGAGGGTTCCACGGTGCTTTCCCAAAATGGAAGGTAACCTACAGGAGGACCTCGCTGTCGTGTTACTGTTCACGACACTAGAATAATTGTTAGTCTTCCTCCCCCTTACCTCACTGCCGCTTGTCCAGTCTCACCAAAGATTGCTGCCTCTCGCTCCCTCGCTCATGTTTTTGCTTAGATCGCTCAGAGCTAGTGTTTTTGCGCACTCAGATCGCTCAGTCCCTCACTCAAATCGCTGAGTCTCGCTGTTCACATTTCTACTTTTGCACTTATCTATAATTGATAACACAACAAACGTAATTCTCTATTATACTCCAATTGTTTCGATCATTTAAGACTCTTTAATTTTAACAAACTCCGGTTTGCAACAGATATTACCCTAGAGTGGTAAACGGAAATACAATTGCGAACTAGTTTCTTGAAGAAAATGCAAACGAAATGGAAGGAGTTGCACAACGGAACTGCGTTAGGAACCATTGTAATTGACAAGAGGAGCTTCTGCGAAACTCCAATTCCCAATTGCAATAAGCAATCATATGACTTCACAGCAAGAGAAGCCAGATTTTCGGGCCAAGCCTCAAATTGCTCGAGTCCTTTCTTTTCCTCCAGGATTTTGAGCCATCATCAACAAATCTTTCCCAAACATAATGAGAAGAAATATTGTTCTCTGGTGCAACAGGAAGAATTGAGTCCACAATTATTAACTTCCCATTACTAGGAAGAGCTTCCCAGCATCTTAAGAAGTTTCAAGCATTGTTCATCACTCCAATCATGAATTATCCACTATGTGATTGAAAACAAAGAAAGAAAGATGTTTTATATTAATAAATGCTAATCAAGAATCAAAAAGAAAAAAGAAAAATGGTTGGTTTACATAAAGGCTTTTCCAGGAAAGTTGTGTGAGTTTGACTTTAAGTGTTCTCCATTCTGGCTTTAGTAGAAAGGATAACTTGCGCCAATAAAAAAATATTACGGACTTACTTACCTTCGTAAATATAGCATCTCCTTTCGGGACACTGACAAACATATCTCCCCCAGCATGCTCGATACCTGCATCATACCATGTATTTGATATCAGCGGGAAAAAAAAAAATGTTACGTTTAAGAATCATACTCATAATCAGAAAAGGCAAATAATAAATACTTGAAATTCGTCAAGATTAGTTGATACTGAATTTTAAAAATACTAAGTCTTTATATATTCCACACCAAAAAAATATTTTCCGTTTTAAACAATTAATATAACTGTAGTTAAATTTGAAGAACTTTTTCTTCAAAAATAGAGAAAATAATTTTCTCAAACTTTTGTCTTGATTGTTTTTCAGTACCAAAAAATGAATGAAAAGAGTTTTAAATCTTTTCTCTTGTTGGTTTTTCAGTACCGAAAAAAGAATGAAAAGAGTTTTAAATCTATCACCCTTCTCTTCATTTTCTTTCAACATTTTGTTTAAAAAGTATATCTAACACGCACTACACTTTATAAGTCTTCAAACACATATATAACGTAAAAGTCTTTTTTCATTTCACTTCTCTAAATGTGATAACGTTTCTTTTTCAAAATAAGAAAACTATTCCTTGGCAGCACAACGTTTGATCATAACGTTTTGGTTAAAGATTGTAATAAAATCACTCATACTCCAGCAATCTCTACTCAAATTCAACAAGAATAAATGAAAGATTAACAACAGAGGTGAAGTATGTGTTTGTGTCTGAGAGTTGTCAAAGAGAGAAGGGGGAGAATAATTCTCGAAGCATCTGTAAGCTGAAGATAAAAGCTAAAGCCTAACACACGTGGAGACAAAAGCCTACATATATGTCTGAAGTCTTTAAACTCAAAACACAGTCGTCTAATGCATGTTTGAAGCCTTATATGAAGCACAGTCGTCTTACATGAAGACAAAACAAATCGCAGCTACTCCAGCAAATAAAACGTAAATAGAAGGAGTAAGGACTTTAAAGACTCACGTGGATGGCACATGCAGAAGAGCTGACTCAACCAAGTTGATCCGAAGACCTCACCTTCTCCTTCAGCCATAAAAAGAAAACACCAACATCAGACTACAATAGAACACATTCAAACAATTTCAAAGCTTCAATTTTCTTGTATTCAGTAGTTGAGAGAGTGAAAAAAAAAGTAGAGAAAATATTCAGAGAGTGCTAGAGTACACCTGTAGGTACTAGAAGAGACTTTGGGAAAGGGCTCTGATAAAAGACCCAAAAGCAATAGGTTTGAGTATGAAGAATGGGTTAGACCATAATGCTCCAGGAGACCTAGTGGACCAGTTTTATTATTTTAATATCTTACTGTTTTTCTGTCATTTTATGTTTTGTGCTTTTCTTCCTCTTCACCCATCCGGTATTGTACAGCTACTAAATTCACATGTCAGGTAGTTAGAATATTTTCCTTGATTCTAGGATACTCAACCAATAGCAAGTTAGATAGAGTAGTATAAATAGAGCTCTATACACACATTAAATGATGAATAAGATTTATTCCTTCAAATTACACTACCACCTACGCATCATCTATTGCTTCTTTCATGGTATCAGAGATCTCCCATTTGATTCCTACCTTTTAACCTACAAATGTTTAATACCGTTGACAGCAATGGCTCAAGTGCCAAGAACTTGCCCACAACAAATGATTATGAGCCATACTCAGTCACCAATATAGAAAACCCCGGTGCTATACTTGTCACTACACCCTTCAGTGGCAACGACTATATTACCTAGAGCAAGTCCATGACCATAGCCTTGTGTGCCAAGGACAAGTTGTCTTTCATCGATGAGACCTGCACCATGCCCCTGGAAGATGCAACATTATTAGCAAAGTGGAAGAGAGCAGATAGCATGGTAAAATCATGGATTCTCAATGTTATGATTAAAGAACTAAGTGATGCTTTTTTATCTTTCACTACTGCTAGAGAATTTTGGGTAGAATTATAAGAGAGGTTTGGCGAGGCTAATGGGCCGTTGTTATACCAAATAAAGAGGGAAATAAGCTCTCTTAAACAAGGCACTTTGGCAGTGTCTGCCTACTACACTAAGTTAAAGAAATTATGGGATGATCTATCTAGCCTAAGTCCTATTCCTATGTGTACTTGTGATGCCTCAAGGGCCATCACTGCCAAAGAAAATGCTCATAGGCTTGTTCAATTTCTAATAGGTCTTAATGATGAGTTTGAACATGTAGTTAATCAGATCATGCTAATAGAGCCACTACCTACTGTGAATAAAGCTTTCTCTATCTTGCAAACTGTTGAAAGACAAACAGTGGTAAACGTTACTACAGACAGCAGTCCTTACATGGCAATGCTAGCTAAGCAGTCAAATAGCTTGAGGAAAGGTAGCAGAAACAGTAACAATTCTAACAAAGGCCCCTACCTCAAGAAGGAAGATAAGTATTGTGAAAAATGCAAAAGGAGTGGGCATACCTTGGAAACTTGCTTCAAAATTCATGGGATCCCAGACTGGTGCAAGGAGCTTACTACACAAAGGGAGAAAGGAAAAGCCAACATGGTTCAAATGCCTGAAAGTCCTGCAGAGACAACACAAGAGCAGAATGAAGAGAAGCCATGGAATACACAAATATCTCCTAGTATTGCTAATTTCATTCAGCAAGAAATAGGCAAAGCTATGAAAGGCAAAGCTGTGGCAGAGGTAAAATTTTCAGGATACCAAAACTATGCAGGTAATGTTACACACTCTGTGGGCACAACATACAACTACACTGATTCTTGGTTTATTGATTCTAGTGCCTCTACACATATGACAGCAGACCTCAGTCAATGCACTAGTTATACAATTAATAATGCATATAATCCAATAACTCTACCGGATGGGACTAAGCAAGAGGTTGCTCATATTGGGTAGTCACATTTAAGGGATAAAATCTCCTTAAATGATGTTCTACATATTCCTAATTTCTTCAAGAACCTATTGTCTGTGAATAAACTTACTACTCAAAATTAAGTTGCTGCAATTTTCACCTCTATCATGTTGTTTTTGTAGGACCTTCGGACTAATAATGTTATAGCTATTGTCAAGGCGGTATATGGATTGTATGAGCTAAGCACAGAGACTCTCCTAACACCAAATAGCCTAAAAGGTCCTTCTCTAGAGTTCTACAAGGCTGAGAATGTTGTTTTTAATGTTTCAGTATTTTTTGATCTGTGGCATTCTAGACTAGGGCATGTATCCAAAGAAAAATTGCAACACATTAATGAGATCAATGTTTCTATCCCTGCTACACATAATTGTCAAGTGTGTCCTCTGGACAAACAACACAGGAAACCTTTCCCTAAACATGAGATACATTCGATTAACCTTTT
>JANSVA010000003.1:3251338-3264399 GCA_025504915.1 Erythroxylum reticulatum | reverse complement strand
GTATGACATATTTGCCAATTTTCCAATCTCAGGGGGAAGTTTCCCAGAAAGACGATTGTAGGACAAATCGAGCAGGACAAGTTTGGAAAGATTACCAATCTGTGGTGGTACGGATCCGTAGAATGAGTTGAGGGAAAGATCAAGATGAATGAGGTTACGGAAAGAAGAGAAGTTGAGATTTTGAAGTGTACCCGTCAAACCTTGACGTGAAAGGTTGAAATACGCCACATTTCCAGGGCCATCACAGGCTATTCCTTTCCAGTTGCAATGGCTACTTCCAGTCCAAGAAGATAGCGCCAGCTGACTTTGGTTGTCAAGAGTGGATTTCCAATGTAACAGAGCCGTTGCTTCGACCTCCTCCCTGACTTGACTATTATTTGCCGGAACATTAGTAGCAGGTGAATGACATAAATTCATATAGAGAAAGAGAGTGAGAATGGTAGGACAGTGCAAGAAGTGGAGTGAAACATGTTTTTTCGACAGCATCATCAGATTAAGGTTAAGGTTAATCCCTCCTGCAGATTATATAGGTTCACTGATAAATTCAGGTTACTTAATGGAAATATTAGCTGATTGAAGTAATACAGAAGAATTAAGTTTGCATGTGTCAAGGAGATCAACGTCTGGATAGAGTCAGCTTCTCAATTTACAGTCTTCCCCATCACAAGATTTTTCGCCATTCTTCGCAGCGACCTAATAATTCTTCGGTCCAAAAGTTGTAATGGAAAAGATGGACACTTGTCTTTGTATATTATTATACCAATTGACTAATAAAATGTTCTTCAGGTGCAGAAAAATTCACGGAAGTTGGTATAATTTGCAACAACCGTTTGATATTAATCAATAATAAATTGATTGCTAACAGTGAAGGATTGTATCATCCCACGTAGAAGATCGGTTAAGATCTAGTATAGATGAAAGGTTAAAACTTAAACGAGTATTAATCAATTCTTAATTAATTATTTTTTAATCATAAATTTTAAAATTTTTTAAAAATTGAGTTCAAATCTCATAAAAGTTGCGGCTAATGATGACATCTCACAAATTTACTTTCCTTCATCACTAATTTTTACCAAAAGTTATTGGCACATATTTTTACTATTTTGTTGATCACTAATTTTTACCGAGAATTATTGGCACCTATTTTTATAACGACTTTTATTATTCTGTCAGCAAAGTTTCGTAGACAAATTCCTTCCTCCTTTATCAATGAATTTTTTAGCAAAATATTATTTTTTTGATAAGTTTACCGACAGAAATCAATTTCTGTTGCTAATTTATTATAGAAAATTTCTTTGTGGGGAATTTTTTGCCGGTAATTTGTAATTTTCTTATAATGATATTTCCTTTTTCAAACATGTTTTTCAAATAAATTTTGAATTATATCTAAAGATGTTCAATAATAAGAATTGATTATATTATGTGTTTTTACATTTATTAAATACCATGGCAAATATTTGATTAATAAAATAATTTTCTTTTATATCGATAATCAACAGTAGTTTCAATGATCCATATGGTTGTAGATCAAAGTTAATTTTATTGATAATTCACTTTTATTATTTTCTAAATTTAATTTACTAATTGTTATTACAAACTTTTATATCATCGTAACTTTGGTTTCATTAATTGATTTGTTACATAATGATTACAAGAGTAGGGTCCTTACCCTTTTATATTATTTTTATTTTGATTATAAGAATTTAATATCTAATTTAGATGTAGATAAAACAGTATCACTGAAATAAGCTAACTTATTTATATTGAGTGAGCTCGTCAAAATACTTCCAGGAATGATCTACTTTAGCCAGGTTCCTTTCTATCTACGTACACTTAACCTTTTTACATTCCAAACGTTCAGTTTTCTCCAAATAATTGATTTTTTAATTATTGATTGTAATTGTTAAATAATATTTCAACCCTTGATTCGGCGGTATGATTTGGTCATTTTATGGATGGAGCTCTCCAATTACAGGATCATTATGTTCCCTAACAATAAGACAATTTTTTGGTTTCGTTGAGACTTAGCACATCACATGTATACGATTTCATTCGTCAAAAGTTAACCCCGATTTCACCGGCACCAATTCTTCTGTCCCCAACAACTACAATCAATGGCTTGAATGCAAGGGATACAGGGAGTACTGGATTGTTGGGGAAGAGGATCTGAAGGAAATTTCCCCCAACGAATTATATACAATGACTTTAGAAAAGAAATAGTAAAAGTTAACACCGAGTTCAAGCAACAAATTAATACAATGACTTGGGAAAGAAAACAAAGTTGACTGACTTGTTAGGAGTGATAAGTATGTCGTTAGTGTGCAGGAAGTCTTTCATTGCCCTTTTCTTTGTGTCTAAGGCTAATCCAATTCATATCAAATAGTTTAATTATGTTTTAATGGACCCTACATCATACCACATAGTCTTAAAGAAGATGACGACCTTCGAAATTAAACACAAAACGAAGGAAAAGCAATTGGTATAACTGACAATCAAGTTAGTTAGATTGATTCAACCAATGTAATTGATTTCTCAAATTGGCTACTATAAGATCATTTTTTTCCCTAGTAATCTTACGTAAATGGCTTCTCGAATTTCACTAGAAATCTTCAACCTTTTACCCATAAATATTGAAGACATGTATGTCAGGTAGGGACCATTTTGAAAATAGAGCCCTTTTATTGTATTTATATCACATTTGACTCTAATGATAAATTAGAAAATTTAATATGAGATAATCTGAAAATTAGGAATGTAAAAAATGACTTATAAATAGTTCAACTAAATCTGAATCTTATTGAAAACAGGGATTCGAGAGATTCAAGTAAAATTTTATGAATATTTAAATTAAAATTAATAGTATATGTTTAAGTAATATAAAAATAACTTAGACAGTATTAGTTATGATAGTAATAACAATTATTGAAATGATGGTTATTTATCTAATTTAAATTGAATGTCATTTATTAATTAAAATTTAGTAACATTTTTTAGAATAATATATAAATTGCACATAAAAAAATAATCTTAATACCAATAATAAATTTTTCAATATTAAAATTCAATATAATAATTAGACCGTTTAAATTTAAGATTTAACTAATTTTGATTTCCCAAAATCTAAAATTATTTTAGATTATATAATATGATTGATATATGAACATTATAAAATGTAAATTAAACCTTATTAATGTAGTTTGATTTATTTTCTTGCAGTTTTCTTTGAATTATTTTTGAAACTGGTTTACTGCATCTATCATAATCGTACTATGTGCTTGGCCTATAATGATATATGCGTGAGAGAACTTTATAAGTAGAGGAAAGAAAAGTAAGCAAGAGTGTTTATTCTTTTAGCCCTATTTTTATTTATAATAAGTTTTGAAATTTTTAACAATTTAATTATTAATTTAAGTTAAATACTAACAAAACTCAAATAAGATTTGATATTTCATATTTGTCCTTATTTATTAAATATCACATAATTAAACTTTAAACTTTCATAAACATTATAATCAAGTTTAATTTGATTAAATTATATTTTTTTCTCTTCACCTACTCTTTATCTGTGACCTATTATGTTTTTAAATATAATGACAATAGATATAAAGCATAACCTTATATCATATTTAAGACATATGAATTATCATAATTTATCTTTAATTTTTATTAAATAATTTATATTAATAAAATAAGATCCCCATTTATCAACATATCATGACCAACTAAATATTAGAAATGTTAAAGTAATTTAAACTAACCATTTTCTACATGATTTTTTTACATAATTCAATCATTTTATCATATAATATTTTACAAAACATTAAACATAAACAAAACATAAAATATAGAACTAATGTCTATTGATCAATTATGTTAGTTCTCCGTCATTAATAATTGATTCCATTAATAACATTTGAATATTATTTCAAAATGTCATTTTGCCTCAGCCATTGTTTTTTTTTATCATATTGATGAAAAATAATGGAATATTCTATTTTTTTTTAAATAGAATTCGTATATGAATTCAGTTTAGTTCTCTAACAAGCTACAATGTGCCCGAGTTTGAGATCAAGTCTAAGGACGATTCTCAAGCAAGTTAACCTTACATGTTTCTTTAAATATCTTCATATTTTAGTTTATGAAATTACTTACTTAATTCATAAGAAAGAAATATAATATACGTTAATCTTTTACGCTATACTAAATCTCACATGTTTCTTCAAATATCTTCATACTTTAGTTTATGAAATTATTTACTTAATTCATAAGAAAAAAATATAATATGCATTAATCTTTTACGCTCTGCTAATGTCTAGTCTCACTAGAACAATAGTTATTAATAATTTATAAGTAATACATAATGTAATATCAATTTCATAATTATAATTTTTCATATTTTATTTGCAATGTATTTATCATATGAACTTTATCCTATACATCATTTAATTAAGAAATTTATTTAGATAATTATGTTGTAAAAATTACAATCAACCGATTTGTTATAAAGTATAAACCAGTAATATCTTATAAAATAAGACTCTCACCATATATTTAGCTTAATTTCCTCTAAGTCTACCAGTAATATCTTATAAAATAAGACTCTCACCATATATTTAACTTAATTTCCTCTAAGTCTGCTAAGGAAAATTTCCCCTTTTATTAAAAATGTTTCTTAAAATTAGTAAGACTAAAAAAAGTTTGTATCTCTTCTTTTTACGTTTCTGAAAAATTTGTTGAAAAGTTAACAGAAATCATTCATTTTCATGTATGCTAGGGCAAATAGTAGCATAGTCAAGGACTGAAATACAAAGTTTACGAAGGATAGGGATCAAAAGAAGTGTTGTGGGTCAATTCTATAATATTTCATTGCACCTAATACTACCTAAGCCCTTAACTTTCAACAACGCGTGGCCTCAGAACCTTTGTCTCTTCCATGGCGCTCTCGTACCTAATGCTCCCATCATTTTTCCATGTAGCGAAAGGAATTGCTTTTTCTGCTTCTGAATTGCCAATTTTTTCCTCAAGTTTAGGGTAATATGTATAGAAAACTCCAACCATAACGAATACCGGAAACAGTATGCATAATATAGCAGCCAAAATGGCTAAGTTTCTGCTGCTTTTTTGATCAGTACTGTGGCTTGTTGATGAAGGGCATGCCCTTAAGCCAGTGGCATTTCCACATAAACCTTTGTTATTGCTTAAAGCCACAAATGGAGCCTTGCGAAAGGCTTCAATGTCAGGGATGGCGCCTTCTAACTGGTTATAGGATAAGTCCACAGTCGTCAAGCTCCTCATTGACTCAAATGTTGATGGAATAGAACCTGACAACTTGTTGCTGGAAAGGTTCATTGTCTCCAGGTTCCTCAAACCACCAAGTTTGTGTGGTATTTGTCCTGTCAACATGTTCTGGCTAAGATCAAGACTTTGAAGGGAGATCAAATCACCAATCCCAGATGGAATATCTTTTCTAAATTCATTCCGGCTTAAGTTCAAATCAAGCAGCTTCGTGCACCGTCCTAATTGTTCTGGGATTGGACCACTCAGATGATTTCCAGCCAAGTTAAGGTGCTCAAGCCGAGACAGCATCCCAACTTCGTTAGGAATGGAACCCGAAAGCTCGTTATAGCTCAAGGAAAGATTGAACAACAACTTCAAGTCCTCTAATTCCTTCGGAATCTGTCCAACAAGATGATTGAAAGAGAGGTCGACATACTGTAGCTTGCTTGCCGTTCCAAGTGCTCCGGGTATCTCACCAGTGATACCGTTATTGGACATCTTCAACGTTGTTAGATTATTGCACTGCCCCCAATTTGGAGAAAGCTCGCCATAGAATCTGTTATTACTCAAATCTATGAAGTTCAACAGAGGATATGTCCCGAAGACTTGAGAAATGTCTCCCGTTAGTTGGTTTCCTTCAAGCCTGACTCTGAGCAAGGTGTGGCAATTCTTTAAGCTTCGTGGGACAGAACCTGTAAAGTGGTTGCTGTCTACAGTGAAATATTCCAATGAACCACCAGTGCATATGTTTTGTGGTAACTGACCGGTGAATCCATTTTCCGACAAAAGAAAAGTTCTCAGACGTGTGAGACTGTCAATCTTTGGAGGAAGAGAACCAGAGAGTTGATTGGTGAATAATCTAAGATCGACAAGGGATTTAAGTTCACCTAATCCTGCAGGAATGGATCCAGAAAGTTTATTTCGAAACAGGGCAAGACCTGATAGGTTTGTTAAGTTTCCAATAGATTCGGGAATTTTGCCTATCAATCTATTTTCCGACAGATCAAACACTTTGAGAGAAATTAGACGACCAATTTCTCGAGGGATCGAGCCAGATAATTGGTTTCTGTAAAGGAAGAGCCTCCCGATGGCACTGACATTTCCTATAGAAGCAGGAACGGTGCCAGTGAGATTGTTTGTTGATAAATCAAGAAGTTCAAGAAACTTGAGTAACCCAATTTCTTGAGGGATGGGTCCAACAAGTTTATTTTGATCAAGGTGGACGCGCAACAAGTTGGTCAAGTTTCCAATGGGAGGTATTGAACCAGTGAAACTATTGCTTGACAAATCAATAGTTCGAGCAGATCTTAGCATACCTATCTCTTCAGGAATGGAACCAAAAAGCTTATTGACACCAATCCACAAGTTTAACAAATTTGACAACTTCCCTATCTCGGAGGGCAGATTCCCAGAAAAAATATTATAGGACAAGTCTAGCAAGATGATCCTGGAAAGGTTACCAATTTCTTGGGGTATAGAACCATAGAATGAGTTGATGGAAAGATCAAGACTCAAGAGGTTAGGGAACGAAGAAAAGTTAAAATTTTGAAGTGTACCCGTTAAACCATGACATGAGAGGTTGAAATACGCAACACTTCCAGAGCTATCACAAGCTATTCCTTTCCAGTCACAAGAGCTAATTCCAGCCCAAGAAGATAACACCAACTGGCTTTGGTTGTCAAGAGTGGACTTCCAATTTAGCAGAGCTTTAGCTTCTTCCTCTGTTCTGCTCATCATGTTTGCTTCATTTGCATAAGCGAAAATAGGAGTTTCAGGAAAGTTAGAGACAAACGTGGAAGAGAGAACCACGAGGAACAGAATAGTGAGCGTTGTGGAAGAAAGGAAACTGTAGAGAAAAGCCGGAGTTTCGGACAGCTTTTTCAGTTGCAAGGCCATTTTCACTCGTGTTGGTACATTAGCTTCACTTGTGTATAAAAGTAGACCTAAATATTCTTGAAGTCATTGAACATAGTGGCCGCTTAGATTTGTTTTCTTAGTCTTTTCTTTCCTTTTTACTTTTTTGATTGTCTAACCAGTAAATTTGTAGTCATGTACATACTAATTCAAAGGTTTCATGTCCGTGTGTTTAGGCTTGGCAAAGGGTTTGAGTTTAACCTGATCTAAAATTATCATACTTAAAATGAGATAATTTGATTTTGTATAATTTTAAATTAGGATGAAATTTGGATTCGCAATTCGAACTTGGCCTAAAGTTCAATCTCATTTATATAAGAAATGATGTTGTTTTGTTTATGTAACAAAACGACGTTATTTTATTATTAAGTGAATCGAATCAAAGTTTTCAAGCATCTTTTTGGTTGACTTGCTCGAGTTTGGGCTTCGAACTACTTGGAGTCTGAATCATTCAGTCCAATTAGGATTAAGCTTGAGTCGTAAGTTCCAAACTCATTCGGATTTGAGTTTAGGCTGTTAGCTCTAAGCCTAGTTTGTTTTAAAGCTAGATTGAGTCTTAAGGTATGTCTAAGTTGAGTTTAGAAAGTTTGGGATGATTCATGCCATTAATGGGCCGGCCCATTGCCAAACTTAGTTATGTTTAGGCCTAGTTTGAATTGAAGGTTTCATACTTTGTGTTGTGATTGGATATTAATTTAAAAGTTTCATAATTGTGATTGGTGAATTGTTTTACATTTTAATAATTTAGAAGATGAAAACATGTTAAATTTCTAAATATTAATTAGACCAAATTTGTCAATTAATTTCAAAGAGTTAATTTATTAAATAATTTATTTAAAATATGTCATTTTAGAAATAATTAAATAATTAACTAATAAGTTTTTTTAAAAGAAGAAATAATTTCGTTAACAAGCCCTAAAGGATAGCCAAAAACTGATTACAATGCAGAGCTGTTAAAGAGACAAAAGGTATTAAGGATACAACAAAATTAGCATTACATATTAAATAATGAGACTACTTAGAGACAATAACTATTCATTCTAATTTCCATCTACTTATGAGAGAGGAGCTCAATTTTTGTGTGAGGTTTGAGCCACTATAATTTCTCTAATCTAACAACTCACTTTATGAGCAAGAACATATTTGTCAAATTTAGAATTCTTGAAAATCCTTGAGTGCCTTTCCTTCCAAGTGGAGTATAAAGTACAATTGAGACAAAGGCTTAAGCATATCTGATCTTTGCCCACTCTCTTGTATTGATTATCAGCCCAAACTAGGGTTTCATTCCGGTTATTATAGGAACAATCAAAGTTTAAGTAATGAAGCATTCTAGCTTAAAGGGAGGAAGAGTAGCCATATTGAAAGAAAAGATGAGAGTTAGTCTTAGGAACCATACAAAGGCAATCTACCTGTGGGAGCTAATAATATGGTGAAGGAGGCTTTAGGCATCAATGATCCATTCTAAATAATGTTATACTAAGGAACATAAGGAAGATATGGTCTAATAACTTCTAAACATGAGGAATTGGAGAATTCCCCATTACTTATGGAGTTTTGGACAACTTTATCCTTTAAAAAGTGGTTAGATAAATAGGTTGGACGATAAGAAAGCAACTTATCCATACCTCTTTTAATGGCTAACTAAGAACATTGATCAATAATTTTGCAGACTCTAGCATGAATTAGAATTCTGGCTACAAGGGATGTGATTTCATTTCTTGTAGATAAGTGACTAAGAGGGGGCCAATTATTAAACCAAACCTAGGTGTCTAAGAGGGGACCAATTATCAAACCAGAACTAGATGTCTCTCCGTTTCTAATATGTATTTTGAAAAGAGAATAAGTGGTCTATCTTTTCCTTAGCAATGAGGATAAAAGACCAAGAATGCTCTTTCTTTTCCTTTAAATGCCAAAAGCTGGATTCTTTCATGTGGAATTCATTAGTCTACTTGCTCCAAAATGCTTCTTTGTTATTGAAGAGTCTCTATATCCTCTTTACCACTAGCATTGTTTGTATCGAGTTAATCGAGACAAATCCTACGCCACCTTCATGCTTTTCCCAACATAACTCATACCATTTAACTTTGGAGCCGTTAGGATTGTCAGATTTACCAGTCCAAAGAAAGTTTTTCATGCATTTCTCTAGCTCCTTATTAATTTTCTTTGGAAGGAATAGATGTGAGCTCTAATGAGTATTAACATTTGTTAAAATAGATATAATGAGTTGAACCTTGCCAGCCTGAGAGAATGCTCTATTATGCCAGACATTGATTTTCCTTTTGAAATTTTCCAATAAGGGGAGGCAGTCAGTGAACTTAAGCTTTTTTGATGAAATAAGGACGCCAAGATCTTTAAAAGGCAAGTTGCAACATTCAATCCATATATATTCCTTAAACTTTCAACATGAGTAACATAAAAGGAAACATAAATCTTTCTTTTCAGCAAGTTAACAATACAGACAGATATTTTGCAGAATTGTCGAAGAGATTCTTGAAGAATAGATATAGAAGTGTGATGAGACTCACAAACCAACATAAGGTCATCTGTAAAACTAAATGAGTGAGTTAAAGTCTTTGCATTTGTAGTGAAATCTAAAATAAGGATTATTAGAGATATTATGCATAATAACTCTATTGAGAATCTCCATGGAAATTGCAAACAAGTAAGGTGACATTGGGCCACCTTGTCTTGTCCCATTAGAGCCGTTGAACCTGCTTCTTGGGAAACAATTAATGAGTACTCTATAAGAGCAAGCAGAGATACAAACTTTAATCCAATGAATGAATTTCATCAAGAAATCAAATAATTCCAAACTGCACAACAAAAAGTTCCAATTCAAGCTGTCAAAAGCCTTGGAGAAGTCCACTTTAATTGCACACCTATTGATATGTTTGTTAGCATTGTATTCCTTTCAGAGCTTTTGAACCAGTAGAATATTGTTAGAGATACTTCTGCAAGAAATGAAAACACCTTGAGATTTGTGTATCAGATGTTGAAGTGGAACTTTTACTATATTGGCTAGCAGCTTGGATAACACTTTGTAATAATGATACAGTAAGAAATGGGACGAAAATCATTGAAAATAACATTAGGACTTTTAGAAATCATACAAATAAAGGTAGCATTGATTTCTTTTAGAAGCTTCCCAGAATTCAAAAATTCCTTAATCACTTCAATCAGTTGCATAGTAGTGATATGCCAAAGTAGTTTGGAAGAAGTAAGCATTAAAACCATTAAGGCTTAGAGACTTGCTAAGAATGAGACTAAGGAGGTCATTCTTGATTTCCTAAGAGGAAACAAGCATTTGAATCCACTTTAGAGAGTCCTGAGGCAAAGTGAAACCAATTAGATCAATAAGATCCTGAATATTGCACCTTTTAGTTAGCCTAAAGTTAAACATAATGAAGTAGAAATTAAGAACCAAGTTCTCAATAGAGGAGATATCAGAAATCAATAGACCATTCTTATCCAGTCGGGAATGAATTCTATTGTTGTGTCTTCTTGCCAATAGAGAATTATGAAAAAAATTCAGTGATAAAGTCACCATCTTTAAGCCAAGACACTCTGGCCTTTTGTAAAACAAGAGAATTTTATTCAAGAATTGCTCTGTTGTAATTCTCCAGATTTTTTATTTCTACAACTTTTAATATAGGGTTATTGGTATGGAGATAACCTGCTTCTTAAGTATCAATAAGCCATATCTTAGCTGATTGCAACTGACTTGAAGTATTAGGACGACCAAGCTTCATAAAAGGCTTTAGTTTATTCCTTCAGATCTGAAGCTTTCTTATAAATTGAAATACTTTATAACCATGTATCCAATTATCTTAGACTCCACTAACCAACTCCAAAAAACCTCCTTGGAGGATAGAAATTTGACAAATATGAAAGGATCTTTATGAGGAGTTGGAGGGCAAAGATTTTGAATTCCATGTAAGAATGATCAAAGCACATATTGAGACCAAACAAAACATAGAAGTTAGGAAACTTACACAACCATTTTGGATAACAAGAATTCTATCAAGCTTTGTTCCTTATAACGGATTTACCCCTTTGTTTATTGCTCTAAGTGAATAAGTTACGCAGCAAGTTCAGGTTAATAATTTCTAGCCTAGTAGTAACTTCCTCAAGTTCTCTGCCAAGATTAGAGAAGTTCACTCTTTCCCCCTATGCCTCTGAAGAAAGCATTACATAATTAAAGTCTCTAGTAAGAATCCAAGGTCTATTAATTGAATAACTAATGCTAATGAGGTCCTCCTGGAGCTTCATTCTTTGGAAACCAAAATTGGAAGCATAAATGATGGCAATATCCTAAGAACTTCATAGCTTCCTGGAACTTATGAGCTTTAATTCTTGTCTCAAGTAGTCCCATCAAAATGGGTTTCTTTTCAAGAACTAAATCTTAAAAAATATGCTTTTTATGGACTTCATTCAATCCCCTTATATTCCAAAACAATATAGCTAAAGTGTATAAGTTAGGAATCAACCCTTTTGGGTTTTCTCCATTTCTTGCCTGATCTTCTATTATCAATTAGAGACATTTGAAACCCTACCTCTAATTCCTCTAGAAAACTATGGCCTTAACCATCTTCCTTAGCAGGTTCTACTTCTAGATCATGCCCTTTTATTGGTTTTTTGCCCTTACTAGTAGGTTCTAATTCCACATCTAGAAGTAGTTCTTAGGGAATCAATTATTCAACTTGTTTTGCCACAAATTCTAGAGGTGCATTTTGTGCTTCTTCTTCATCATTTTGATTAACTTCTACCTCAATTCAACTAGTTGGGACCTCATCAATTCCCATAAGTTCATAATAGTTCCCTGAAATGAACTTTCTCCCAGTAGGTTTCCATGTTTTGTTTCCCATTTGAGGTTTCCAGCTATAATTGAGTTGCTATTATGTTTTAACCAATTCACCAACAACATTCAACTTTATAACTGAAATTACATCAGGCAACTCCACTTTAGAGATAACCTCCACACAAATCCTAGCATAGCAAATTTTTTCAAATTGAACTGTGGCTGAATCAAATGCAAGGGGTTTTCCCATCGAGCTAGCTAAGAAACTCAATCCATCTAAGGTCTAATACTCTAATGGAATATTATGAATATTGATCCAGAAAGGAATAGATTCAATCCTAGACTTGTAAATGTTGGAGTTATGATCAAAGCAAGAAGAAAATTGGAAGAAACTTTTGATACTGCGAGATACTTTATTAAGAAAACTTCAGTGCCTTTAAATAGGCAATACAAAACAAACGTTCACGTAAAGAAGAAAAATATTTAGCTTAAAAGATCTCAACTACTGGACTAATTCCTCTTGTGAGGAAAATCACTTGATTCTCCATCAATCCACACGTAGAAGCACCAAAAGCAGAAGAAATATGAAGAATCAACGATGAAGATGAAAGTATCTGAAGCAGAAGAGAAGGAGACATAAAGGAAAATTCTCGATGGTGTCAGTTTCAAACATAAATGACTTAAGACAAAGACACATCCACGTGACATATTTGAAGAAATAAGTTGAATGGCTTATACGTTGTCGTTATTACATCAGAAGTAACCCAATCAAATGCAGCAGTAATATAAATGGACAGACTAAAACGCACAGCATCAAGGGAAGTCACTTAAAGACCCACGTGATAGGCACATAGAGGAGAGCAGATGCAAATACACACATCCGAATGCTTCTTCTTCTTCAGCTATAAAAAGCAATACAAATGCTTCAGACACAGCACAATATACAGAAAAATTCAGTCTTCAATTATTCATTGTATTCAGTAGTTGAAAGTGAGAAAGAGAGTAGAGAAAATATTCAGAGATTGCTAGGGTACACCTGTGGGTACTAAGAGGGTTTCTTGGTGAGGCTCTT
>JANSVA010000003.1:3048560-3059676 GCA_025504915.1 Erythroxylum reticulatum | reverse complement strand
ACCCATTTTGATACGTAGTCCACTGCCAAAAGGATATAGGATTGTCCACAAGATTTAGGGAATGGTCCCATGAAGTCGATATCCCACAAATTAAAGAATTCTACCTAAAAAATGTTGTCCAAAGGAAGCTCATGTCGTCGTGAGATATTACCCATTTGTTGACATTCGTCCCATGTCTTAGTGAAAGCATAGCTGTCTTTATAGAGTGTAGGCAAATAAAAACCATATTGGAGAACTTTTCTTACTATTCTTGTTGGGCCAAAGTGACCTCCATATGGTGATGAATGACAATGCTCCAAAATTTCTAGGTCTTCATCTTCTGGGATAAATCTTCGAATCACTTGATCGGGACCTCTCTTGAACAGTAAAGGCTTATCTCATAGATAAGTTTTCGCATCGAATAGGAACTTTTTCTTTTGGGATGGATTTAAATCCGGAGGAATCAAACCTGTTACTAAATAATTCACCATATCGGCAAACCATGGAAGCTTTTCATTAACTCTGAATAACTGCTCATCCGCGAAAGTCTGTTAGATGGGTATTGGTGGCTTTGATTCCTCAAGCTCTAATCGAGATAAATGGTCAGCAACTACATTTTTTGTCCCCTTTTTGTCCTTGATCTCCACATGAAACTCTTGCAAAAGCAACACCCATAGAATGAATCACAGTTTGGCATCTTTCTTTGCAAACAAATATCAGATTGTCATATGATATGTGAAAACTACAACTTTGGACCCAATGATATATGATCGAAACTTGTCCAAAGTAAACACAACTGCTAACATTTCCTTCTCTGTAGTAGTGTAATTTTACCGGGCATCATCCAAAGTCTGCCTAGAGTAGTAGATAACCCTAAACACTTTCTCTCACCTTTGGCCTAAAGTTGCTCTCACTGTGAAGTCACTTGCATCACACATAATTTCAAACGGTTGTTGCCAATCAGGTGTGATCATCACAGGAGCTGAAATCAAAATTTTCTTGATAAACTCAAAAGCCTGCAAGCATTTCTCATTGAATTCAAATTTTACATCCTTTTCTAAGAGACTGCAAAGGGGTTTGGTGATCTTAGAGATGTCTTTGATGAATCTCCGGTAAAACCCCGCATGTCCAAAGAAACTACAGATACCCTTTACATTTGTTGGAGGAGGAAGTTTTTCAATAGTTGCTGTTTTGGCTCAGTCCACTTCAATGCCATGAGCAAATACTTTGTGACCTAACACAATTCCTTCCCTCACCATAAAATGACATTTCTCCTAATTGAACACCAAGTTGGTATCCTGACATCTTTTCAACACTAGAAACAGATTATGTAAACACTTATCAAATGAATCACCAAAAATTAAAAAAAAACATCCATAAAGACTTCCATGAAATTCTCATCGTTATCTAAAAAGATAGCCATCGTGCAATGCTGAAATGTAGTAGGAGCATTGCTAAGACCAAAAGGCATGCATCTAAATTCAAATGTGCCAAAAGGACAAGTAAATGTGGTCTTTTCTTGATCTTCAGGTGCGATGACTATTTTGTTATATCCTGAGTACCCATTTAAAAAATTGTAAAATGCATATCCAATAAGTCTATCCAACATATGATCTATAAATGGTAAAGGAAAATGGTCCTAGTGGCTTTGTTTAACTTCCTATAATCTATACAAACCCTCCATCCAGTGATTGTCTTAGTGGAAATAGTCTTATTGTTATCATCTTTTACTACAGTGAATCCACCTCTTTTACGAACAACCTGAGTAGGAATAACCTATAAATTATTAGAAATTGGGTAAATGATTCCAGACTTAAGCCATTTCTGAATTTTGTTCCTAACCACTTCCTTCATTAGTAGGTTTAATCTTCTTTGGGGTTTAATGTTAGGGGTGGTCCAAAATTTTATGCATTACAATAGAAGGACTAATTCCCTTAATGTCTGAAATTGACCAACCCAATGCATTTTTAACTCCATTAACACCCTAAGCAATTTTTCTTCTTCCAAATGAGTCAATGAAGATGAAATAATGACACGAAAAGTTTCATTAGCACCCAAGAATGCATATTTCAAATTTTCAGGCAAGGGTTTCAAATCAATAAATGGGTGCACATCTTTCACCTCACTAACAACATCAGCATTAGTTACATAAAACAAAGGCTTAGTTTGATCAAAAATTTTCAAGCATCCAAAGGAATCCAATACCATCATAAAACAAGCTTCATTATCATCCATAGCATCTTTTCTAACCATACCTTCCAAACATGTCAATAATGGGTTTTTAGGTATAAGGAAAGGAAAAGATGTTAACACACAAGATGATATGACATCCACTCGGTTGCAAGTTGGTATATCACTTGGACGTGTGAGCGATCTGTATATGTTGAACCTCACCTTCTCGCCATTTACATGCAAGGTTAGTTCCCTTTGTTGCACATCAATCACTATGCCTCTGGTAGCCAAGAATGGTCTCCCAAGTATGATCGAGATCTCCTTATCTTCTTCTATGTCGAGCACCACAAAGTTTGCAAGGAGAACAAATTTCTCAACTGAACAGGAATGTCCTCTACAATACCTCAAGGATAAGTGAGAGAATGGTCGGCTAGTTGGAGACAAATTGTCAATGACTTGACTGCTCCTAATCCCAGCTTTTGGAAGATGGAAAGAGGCATGAGATTTATGCTTACCCCCAAATCGTAAAGCACTTTACCAAAGTATATATTACCGATCTCACACAGAATTATAAAGCTTCCCGGATCTTTCAATTTACATGGTAACTTTCTTTGTAAGACTGCATTACAGTCCTCGGTCATCAATGCTGTCTTATAGTTTCCAAACCTCCTATTTTTGGTAACAATGTCCTTGATGAATTTTTCGTAATTCGGTACTAGCTCAATAGCTTCAATCAAGGGAATGTTGATCTCAAGTTTCTTGAAGACTTTAAGGAATTTTATGAATTAATCATTGATTTTCTTCCATTGAAATCTTTGAGGATATGGCAGCTTGGGGATGATTTTTGTTTGCAGTTCCCCTTCTAGTTTCTTCTCCGAGTTAACTTCCTTCTCAACTTGTGTAGGTGCACTTGCTTCTTTACAAGTATTCTTTCCTTTATTTTGGTTGGATTTAGTGGAGCTCTGTTCTTTAGGTTTCACTTCTTCCAATTCTTTTCCACTTCAAAGAATGATGACCTTGCAATGCTCTCTTGGGTTAGATTCAGTATTACTTGGAAATATCATCTGATTTAAATTCCCAATAGCATTTGCAAGTTGTCCCAATTGAACTTCCAAACCCTTCACTGAAGTCCCCATACTGGTTACTTGCATCTTTAACTCATCCATCTCCTTCTCGTTCTTGTAGAAACAGTTCCTTGTCTCAGTTACAAAAGTGCCAATCATTTCTTCCAAGAAGGATCTCCGTTTTGCTGGTGGTGGTCCATATCCAAGTGGGTGGGGCATGTTCCTTTGAATACCATAGTTATAGTGCTCCTTAGAATTGTAGCCTTAACCATATTGATTTCCTATAGGTTGAGACTTAAATCCCAAGTTGCTTTGGTTAACAAACTGAGCTTGTTCCACCCCCTTATCGATGGTGTAGAATGAATGAATAATAGTTTTCACCTGCTCATTCTTTCTTTCTTTTGACATGAATTTTGAAAATTGATTGGATAGGGCCATCTATTGAGAAGATAATTGAGTTACTTGGTCCACTTCTAAAATTACTCTTTTTTTCATTAGTTCTCTCGGAGGGCCACTAGTAGCTGTTTGAAGCCATATCTTCTAGCAATGCACATGCTTCTTGAGATGTTTTTCTCATTAGAGTACCACCTACTGCTGCATCTATAATAGTTCGAGTATGGCCATTCAATCTATTGTAGAACATTTCCACTTGTACCCACTCTTGATATCCGTGATGTGGACACTTTCTCAAAAGATCTTTGTACCTCTCCCAAGATTCATGCAATGGTTCCAAGTCATACTGTCTCAATGTATTGATCTCAACTTCTAACTTTGTAGCTTTACCAGGTGGAAAAAATTTAATCAAGAACTGCTGTGCCACCTCTTGCCAAGTTCGCATTCTATCAGCAAAAATTGAATGAAGCTAATTCTTTGCTTTGTCCCGAAGAGAGAATGGGAACAAAGTGAGCCTAATGTCATCTTGCGTTGCCCCTCTAGTCTTGATAGTGTCACATAATTCCTGGAAACTTGTAAGATGATCATTTGAATCCTCCATTGGTGCTCCTCCAAACTGATTTATCTGAACCAAATTGATGAGTCCAGTTGAAATATGAAAATTCTTAGCACAAACATTAGGTCTTTGGATATCGTGATAATTGTCCACCACTGTCGGCTGGAAATATTCCCTGATAGGACGTTGGTGCAATTGTTCCTATTCATTTCCATTATCTCGTCATCCATGTCCTCTGGTCAAATTAGCTACACTGAGTCTAGCCTTTAATTGGGCTAATCTTTGATCCATTTCATCCCTCTCTCTTTGAATTCTCTGAAGTTCCTCTACTTGATTTTCCATTTTCTTTTGCCGACGAATTGACTTTACTGTTCTTTCCAACTCTGGGTCAAATTGTCTTTCTTACCCTCTAGTGGTTCGGGGCATACAATCCCTTTACACACAAGCTGCGCAAGAAAACGAAAATGAAAAAAGAAAAATAAACAATAAGTTACTCTAGGCATAAAAAGAAAAACAACAAGTAAATAGCAAACTAGCTATAGAAGTAAACATTCAAACATTAATTCCCTGTAGTGGTGTCAAAAACTTATTCATGAACTGCAAGTGCATGGTTGTCGAAGTGAGTAATAAATTGATAAGAACTAAGTCGTGCCCACAGGGATTATGAGAAAGTTCAAATCTATGCTAGCTAACAGTGTTTTAAATCGAGTTGAGTGAAATTTTAGGAAATTAAAAACAATGTAAAGAATTTTTTTAAATTAACTTAAATAAATTTCTAAACAACTATCAAATTCAATGCGACCAAAATAACTATGAATATGACAAATTTGTGCAGTAACTAATTAAGAAAAGATTGCAACAATTGACTAATTAAAAGTATTAACTTCAATAGGGAATGACTTTCTCTTAGATAATGATATTTTTGTCAACGTTAATATTGAATTAGCCATCCTCCACAAATGAAATATCCTAACCTTGTACGTGAATTTTAAGAGTACTTAATCCCTTTTTTTTCCAAAGATGAATTAATCTATCCACTTTAGACATCACTTAGTAACCCCTTACTTAAGTTTTTCCTAAAGTTTCTTAAGCTCCAAACCTTCAATTTTCACCTCCTAAGTTTCTTGGATCTCCCAACTCACCAAAAAATCTTAGTCGAAATTTCTTTCAATCTTCTAACAAAAACTCCCTTTTTTCAAAGGCGAATTTATATCAAGGCAATTTCTAATAATCCAAAGGAAGAATAAATAAACCCAAGGAAAAATCAACAAGTATATGAATATTAAGTCATGGATTCAGCAAAATTCAATATTAAAGCATCAACAAAATATCAAATCCCTAAGAGAAATTAAGAGTTCTAGCCACAAATCATCAAACCAAGCAATTCAAAAATATAAATGCTAGACAAATTCATAAGGAATCAATTATAAATGAAGAACAAAGCTCTCCAATCTCCTTTGCGTGGTTGCTTCCTTGGCGGTGAATGGTGATGGAAGCTATGTTGGTGAGTTTTGAGCTGCTACTTCAGTCCGTGAGAGGAGTGAGTAGAGGTTGCTTGCTTGAGTTTTGATGTGAAGGCTGCGTCTTTAGAATGACATGAAGGCTTACATATGAAGGTGGAGGCTGCTCTCTCGTGCGTGGAGTGGAGAATGGAGAATGCGTGAAAATCTGAAGGAGGCTACGGTGTTTGTGGTGTGTGTTGTGTTGATGGAGAGCTGGTGGAGTGAATGCATGCGTGGAGTGAGATGCTTGCGTTGCTGGGCGTGAAGACAGTGAGGGATGTCGTGAGTGGAGTATTTTGCTTGGAAGCTTGTAGATGTTGGCTGCCTTTTCCGTGGACGGGCTGCTGTGTCCTTTTTGTATGAAGTGGAGATTGACAACTGTGTTGTTGTTAATTGAGGATGGAGCGTTGTTGGAGAATGAGTGGAGAGTGGAGCCAAGTGGGAGCTGTAGTTGTTGAGTGAGAGGATGGAGCTAGATGGGGGCTGCGTGCTTTAGTGGAGTGATGGAAGTAGCTGTTGCATGTGCATGAAATAATTAAATGTGGGGGCTGATGCATGGGTCTTCGGTGGGGGTTGTGAGGCTACTTCTTTGGAGACCTTCTGCGTGGGTTGCTGTGCGTGGAGTGGAGTCTTCAAAGCTGTCTCTTGTTGGAGTTGTGTGAATGGCTAATGGATGAAGTGTTGTTTGCGTGGAGTAGGGCTGTGCTGTTGGCTTGAATGGGAGCTGCATGTGTGGAGGGACCGTGAGTGTATGGAACCTGTGATTTAAAGCTAAGGAGGACAAAAAAAAGCTTTCGTTTGGTGTGCAAGGAAGGCTTCAGGGGCTTCAAAACTTCATGCTTTAATCTTGTATTTGTATTCCATCATTAAATCTACGCGTAAAATCAATAAGAACTCAAAATGAGCAATTAAACACAAAAAAGAATAAATTCAAATGAAATAACATATAAAAACATGGCAAAATTTATTCATATCACAGAGCAACACCTCCAGTCACGCATAGCACAACAACGCCACACTCCATTATCTCATGCAACAGCCCTCACATATCAAAGAAGTAGCATCTAACTCAAGCACGCAGTCCACATTCACTACTCAAGAATGCAGCCTCCAAGAGAAAACTGCGCAGACATCACCAGGAGCAAAACATGTAACCTACATCCGAATAAAATGCAGCCTTCATGTTCTTCATTTATGTTTGATTCCCTCATGAATTTGTCTAGGGTTTATGTTTTTGAATTGCTTGACATGATGATTTGTGGCTGAAATCTTAATTTCTCTTAGGGATTTGATATTTTTGTGATGCTTTGACAATGAACATTGTCGGAATTTGTGACTGAAAATTTACATGTTTATTTTCCTTGGATTTAATTGTTCTTACTTTGGGAAGTTTGCTTGGTATAAATTTACCTTTGAAAAAGGGAAGTTTTTGCTAGAAGATTGAAGGAAATTTCGGCTAGATTTTCTTGTGAGTTGGGAAACCCAAAGAAACTTAGGAGGTGAAATTAGAAGATTTGAGTGTGGAACTTAAGAAACGGTAGGAAAAATATAAGGGATTACTAAGTGATGTCTAGAGTTAATAGATTAATGCAACTTTGGGAGGAGGGGATTAATTACTTTTAAAATTCATATACAAGGTTAGGATTGTTCATTTGTGGAGGATAGCTAATTTAATATTAAGGTTGACAAAAATATCATTCCCTAAGAGAAAGTCATTCCTCATTGAAGTTAATACCTTTAATTAGTCAACTATTGCACTCTTTTCTTAATTAGTTATTTCATAGATTTGTCATATTCATAGTTAATTTGGTTGCATTAAATTGTGTAGTTGCTTAGAAATTTCCTTGAGTTTTTAATAATTCTTTACATTGCTTTTCATTTCCTAAAATTCCATTCATCCCGATTTCAAACACTGTTAGTTAGCATAGATTTGAACTTTCTCATAATCCCTGTGGACGCGACTCGATTCTTACCAATTTATTACGCACTTCGACAACCATGCACTTGCGGTTCACAAACAAATAAAGAAGCATAGAAATCACTAGTAGGTGCAGCAGAAGAATCATAAGCACATAGTGCAATATCAAAAAGCCAAGATGATAATTTACTACCAGTTAATACGTATGCCATCATATCATTCTCACTTCAATTCCACCTTCATAAAACTAATCAAATTTATAAAATCCATCATCAAGTATAACCTCATGTACACATCAATCAACTGAACCTTAGAAAACTCATAAATAAAAACTCAAAAGCCTAAATGATAACTCCTTCGAATCTTTTTTTGTTTTTTAAATAAATAACATCAAACTATACTTCAAAAATGTAAAGCACATAGTCCCTATGCCCTTCGAAGAAATTCAAAATTCGGCTTATTCCTTGTCACATTATCTCGGTCATTAACTGTCTGGTTAATTTCTTCATCTGAAGCAACTGACTTACCTTTAGTCTGAACAATTTCTTTAAAAGCAATAACTAACTGTGAACTTGGACAATTTTTTGTTTTTCCTTCATTACATCTTTGTGCTTGTACTTGACCCTTTCTAACCCAAGAGTGCTTTGGTAATATGGGTTGCTATTGGAAATTTAATGAAGAATGTCTAGATTTTTTATTTTGGCCCCTTTGAAACATCATTTATAACAACTTGTAACATTTCGGTCTTATGTGTTTGATTCTTCCACAAAACTGACATATAGGTATGAACCTCTTATTTTTCTTTGAGATTTCTCCTAGGACAGATTTGGTCGCACCAATTTTCTCATCATTTGGCTTGAAACATTCACCTCTATAGCCAATACCTTAAAGGCCTCCTTTAGTCTTACCAATTTTTAACAACTTTTCTAGCTTTTCGGTACCTCCATTTAACATTCTTATTCCCTTTTTTGTGCTGACTAGCTTCAACTTCAATTTATTAAGCTCATCTATTGTAGATAACAACTTTTTCTCAAGGTCTTAAATGGTTTTCTTTATAGTAGAGTTTTCCTCCTTCAACTTCTCATTTTTCTTACTTATTTGGACCTATTTAGCATACCTTAACTTATAGGCTTCATAAATATCTTCCTTTTATCATTCGAAGTATTGTTATCATTATCATAATTTAAAATTAAGGTTTGAGCTTATTTGTTTGCATTTTTCCTAGAATTTTCTAATTTGCTAATATTTTCGTCATCAGATACTTCTTTCTTGGTTGTTGTAAAGCAAGTAACTGCACTTTTTTTGTATAAAGTAACTAACGCAATACTATTCACAACTTCTTCTTCACTACAATGCTCACTTCCGGATTCATTCTCACTCTACATGCTTCTATAGGACTTCCCTTTTCTCTTCTTCAAGGTGTTAGCACATCCCACTTGCATATGTTCGAAGTTTTGACACTCATGACATTAAATTTTCTTCACTTTTCTTTCACCATTTTGAGTTTTCCCTTCTTGTTTGAAATTATTATTTGATGATCTCCCACTATTTCGGCTAAATTCAGATCTATCCTTCTTCACTTTCTGTAACCACTTACTGAAATTTCTTGCCAATAACTCCATATACTCATTCTCATCGGATTCATCTTCGAAGTCATTCACAGCTTTACTAATCTCAGCTTACAATGCCAATCCTTTTCTCTTCTCTCGATTATCCCCCAACAAATTCATCTCAAAGTTAGTAAGAATCACAATTACCTTATCCAAGGACAATTCAATGATATCATGGGCTTCTTGGATGGCCACAATTTTTTGTTTGAACGTCAGAGGCAACGATCTCAATGTCTTCTTAACCAGTTTCAGGTTAGAGTACTTCTTCTCGAGTTGATGTGCTTGGTTTGCTATGTCACGCAGTCTCTCATGGAAGTCTCCAATGGTTTCACTCTCATCCATATTTATCTCTTCAAATCTTATAGCCATCATGTGAAGTTTTGAGGATATCACAGATTTCGATCCTTCATGTATAGTATATAAAGTGTCTTATGCTTCTTTCGCTGATTCACAAGCTGATATCATAGCAAAGTGACCTTCATCAACTGCACTGAAGATGGCGTATAGGGCTTGAGAATTTCCAAACGCTCTCTCTTCTTCAACCCTTGTCCACTCAGATGCATCTTCAAGAATTGCTTCTTCATTTTAATCAATTGTCACAAATGTATCTAGTCATTTAAAACTGAGTTCCATGCTCTTGTTTCTTGTGCCTAAATGAATACTCTCATCCGTGATTTCCACGTAGGATAATTTGAACCATCTAACAACGGTGGCCTGATGATTGATGCCCCTTCTCTTATAGCCATAATAGCAAAACAAAGATCTGCACCGACTTGATGTACCAAGTTTTGATTTGGTGACCCACTCTGATACCAATTTAAAAATCATAAAGGTGTATTAGTTTCGCAAACTCTTCCATTTACCACATTCGTTTCTAGTATAATCAAAAACCAAAATCTTAAATACATCAAAATAAATCAACACCGATATTTGTTAACGCAATTTGTCACACCTTTCTTACGTTTACGGGGCCCTTACCTAGCTTAATACTTTCACAAACAACAATAGTTTTATACAAGGCTTTACTGAGTTGACACCACTCAACCCTTGACACTATCCCTCGTCCTCACAACCCGTGAAAAAATTTCAGACCTATTAACATGACTGACTTATGTTAACTTCAATATAGGATTTTCCCAACAATCTTTTAATGAAAGAACACTAAATAAATGACTCAAGTGGTTAAACAAAAATTCAACATAAATAAGAACACTTGATAAAGAACCAAAAAAAACCCCATATAAAGAACCAAAAAAAAAACCCCATGTTATGGTCTAAAAAAAATATAAATTGAATTCTATCTAGACCAATTAGAGGCAAGTGTACCTCATCGACAGGTAATATAAAACGGTAAGAATCGGATATCGTATCCAAAGGAATTTCAACACGAAAGACAATTAAATTAAACGATGAAAATTTACTCGAATGGTCAAGAATTGATTGATTTGAAAATAAAATAAAATAAAGTAAGCAAGTCAAGGAAATATGAAAAATGCAAGGTATGAATTAAAAAATGACTAGATTTAATCAAATGACAGAAATCGACTAAGGTATCGTATTTCAATTAGATTGGACACTAAAAATTATAATGGTGGATTGATCTAGGAATTACTTCACTTAAGCAAGTCGAACCCAATGTTCATGGGGATTCCCTTCTCTTCTAAATCCGAGTCACCCACTTGATTCATAGATAATTAGGAATAAAAGGTGTTCAATACAAGAAGCCTAAAACTAAGTTCATTACTCCTAAGTATCCTAACACAAGATCCTAAGATTACTCTACACTTTAGTCTCAAGTATGTCGCTTGATTAATTTTTCGACAAATTAAATCCCATTGGTTATGGCATTCAATCATCTAAGGTCTTAATCTAGGTGATCAAGCTAAATTAGGACTAAATATGCATTCAATCAAGAAAAAATC
>JANSVA010000003.1:3036894-3048460 GCA_025504915.1 Erythroxylum reticulatum | reverse complement strand
CCGAGTGAACGATACAAGGTGACCAGCTCCTGGCGATGGAATGAACACTAGTTGTGCTTGCTTCATTGTTGCTAGTAGGGAAGTCGTATTGGTTGCAACAGATGGTATTGCAGATGTACTTAGATGCATCTATATATAATCAAAACTTTTTTTTTTAATTGCAGAAAATGAACAGAAACTTAATGACATGAAGACGGCAATAATTAATCCTAAAAAACGTAAAAGTAGACGGCAAATACTTATATGAAAACTGCACTTATAATTGTCCAAAGTGCAAAAGCTTAAAACAGTTGAAATCGTCATTTGGATACCAAGCAATTACCGTTGTCTCCTGAGGAGAGTTGGAGTTCACTAAAAGTTGCCGAATTTGGATTCGAGAGACATGTTTTGGAAGAAACTGTGTGGAGTCACACCTGACATCAACGTGAAGAAGAGCGCGCTTGGAAACAGCAGATATCAGAGCGTCATCAATTGGTGCATAGCCAATCTATGCACCAACAGCACCTAAACGCACAACAAATGGTGGTGGAGCTTGGCTTAGCTATAGAAATTACAATGGACTATAGAGTAAAATATGCACTTACGAGTGAAATTAGTGTCAGTGCTGAGGAAATAAGGATTGGAATGACATGTCTAAGGGACAAAGATAGCGAGAAAAGAAAGAAAGTGAGAGATTAGTGAAAAGGGCAAAGGGGTCTTCATGGATGGTGGACCTTCACATTCCTCGCTTGGTCGTTTGGTTAAGGTAGTCAGAAGCAATTCAAATACAGTATGCTTGGAACTTGTAACATCCAGAGATAGACATCAAAATACGTTACAATTACCTCACCAACAACCACCTTGGGTAGACGTTTAAACTTTAAAAAATCACCTTGGGTGTTAGATGTTTAACTTTCATGATCTTTTTCACTCAACACATTTGTTAGATCTTCGTCCCTGACCATTCCCTTCGTCCCCTGAGATAGTCTCTCACATGGTTGCTTCTTTTGTACATAAAGCGAAAAAATCTTCCATCTTCTGCATTTATGACACGGTTTGCAGTGGTCAAGGCACAACAACTCCAATCTAAAAGAAACAGCATCAGGATCCAATTTCGTAAATATGCCCTTTACTGATTTAGGTAAGTGTAATACATGCTTTCAACCCCATCATCCCAATAAAAATGAAGCAATAGCTCATATTATGAAAGGAACAAGTATTTCTGAGACTGATGAATGAAAATTACAACTGGTTAAGGAAATTTCCACATTACATAAATGCATGAGCTGTTACTCTTTGGAAAAACAAATAAATTTCAGGACAATTAGATCACATTCCTTGTTTCAGTGCTTCCGGATTAAAGCATTCCTGATTGTCTTATCAAATTTTTCCTTCCATACTTTCCAAGCACTCCTAACTTCATCAAGTTGTTCACCTGGAATGCCTGTGTTCTGATCCAATGTCTCTACCCATTCCTTCCAAGGAGACCCGTGAGGGTCCAGAAATTTAGAAACTTCAGGTAACATTCTGTCAAAGTAAAATTCATCGACTTCTTTGAGAATCTCCTCTGATTCAACAATTCTCTGCATTTCAGGCCGCATTTCTTTTCCAGGCTTCTTTTTAATTGAGAAACTATTTCCCCTTAAGATCAAAACTTCAGAGGGAGCAAGGGGTAAGACAAATCTCGAGAACTTTGCTAGTGATAGTGTCAAAACATCTCTTGGCAGTAGCTTCCGCTTTACTGCCACAGCAGTCCCAACCATTTTGCGAATCTGGTAAACCACATAATATTTACTGTCAACACCAGAAAAATGAATTGATGAAATATGGATCACTTTCATGCTTGTCCACCTTAGAGCCAATATTGCATTTGAAGCATGAAGT
This sequence comes from Erythroxylum reticulatum, assembly GCA_025504915.1. Taxonomy (NCBI): domain Eukaryota; kingdom Viridiplantae; phylum Streptophyta; class Magnoliopsida; order Malpighiales; family Erythroxylaceae; genus Erythroxylum; species Erythroxylum reticulatum. Next base: position 3,046,597 of record JANSVA010000003.1, on the reverse strand, counting down.
AGAACACCTAACTTTTATGTAGTATATTACAGCTGAGGCGCTCAAATTAGGTTAACAGATATTCAAGTGAGTTTGGTTGATGATAGTAGGCATATAGATGAAAATGTAAAATGAGCAAAAAACACAACCATCATAGATTATCGCATTCCAAGAGCTATTTACAATTTTTATTGCTAAAAGAGCAAACAAGGGGAGGGATGTCATTTTATAAAGCTTGAGCATATGGATGAAACAGGATCCGATAATGTGAAGTTAAACAAGAACGATCCATAAGCAATGTAATATATTGAGTTCCATTTATCAGCAACCACAACACAAAGCAGGCACTTGATGCACAAACAATGAAAATTTTCAGTAAATTCTCAAGAGTGAATATAATGTGTCATAGGTATCTGAAGAGTATATAGCAACACTAAACACTAGGTTATCGAGAATCCCTTTTCTCCCCATCCTAGAATTACTAATTGAGTATGCTGCACAGAAAGTTTTTAGCCCCATCAAGGATTTGATTGTAAATCTTCTATATGAGTTTAACAATGATCTTTGAGGATCACACTGACATTATGGTTCTCTACAAAGACAAAAACTGACGATAGTAAACTTTGAGGGATATCCTCAGCATGTGGCATCACTAAGAGGATGAAGCATCTAAATTCTGACAACAAATCTGTGTGCGTTGATTATTGTGAAGTTATGAGGTGGCATGTAAACTGTAAATACAAATCATGAATACCAATCTAGAAATTCCTAACAGAGGTTACACCAGAACAAAAATTTAAGAAAAGGGCCTACCTGATGTAGCATGAAAGACTCTCCCCATATTGAAATTTCAACAAAATCAAAACCGAGTGACCTCTCTAATTTGCCACAAGAACAGCATATAATCTTTCTGAAGTGGGAAGCAGCTATTCTGTCTGCCTCGTCAGGTTCATGCAACCATCTTGCACGTATAACCCTATTGGGATTTTGATACATGATGGTATTTTGATGCTTATCATAAGAGTTGGAATTGGTATAGTTTTGATGTGATCCCTCGCCATCATTTGCACCAAATTCATTGGTCTCACTGATATCTTCTGCATCACTTTCCTGAAGCTCACAGGATGATGTCTGGCAGGAAAATCTTTCTCTTTTTGACCAACAGCCACCTTTAGGGGATTGTTTAGCAGACAATGGTTTCCTGTACTTGGACCGTATTGTATAATTGTGAAAAGGATGTTCCCCCTGAAAAGAGAGTTTACAACAATAAATAACAATGACCAATTTATCTCACGACCACTCACCTATATGACCAGGTCTTTAGCCACTTCAAAAACATTTAAGACCACAAGGTAAGCTCAACAAACTTTTGGCATGGCTAACTGAAATAGGTTATAACTCTCCTAAACAACCACAATCACTCCATCTTCAAAGGTCCATAAGTTCCATAAAACATTAAAAGAGAGAATGATAATAGATATTAACCTAAAGCCACTCCCTGTACTTACAATAACAAATAACACAAGAACTGGAACCAACTCAGAAGGCATATAAGTGTTGTATAAACTGGAATTCATGCAAGAAGTGTCTTAAAAGGAAAGCTTATGGCAGTATTTGTCAACTTTGAAGTATAGATTTAAAAGTCCAACTGAAGGACCAAAAGAACAAGGTATGCACACTGAGTAACATATACATTTTATTGGTAAAAAGCACCATATATATTACCTCAAAGGAAGTTAAAATGTCATTGAAGTCTGATATGTGATAATCAATTTCAGTTGTGCTGAAATCACTTTTTATCCCAATAATTTCAGCAGGAAGCAGGTAGGAATACCTCCGTAGATCACACTCCCTTCTAGGGTCGAAACTCCTAAAAGTTGTCACTAGATAGTTAATACATAGAGTTTGGTGAGTGAACAAAAGCATAGACTTGTGCAACGAATAATTTTCATCAAAATCAACCATTCTTCGCCAAATACTAGAATTGTCTGGGAGAGGAAACTGATTAGCTCAATTTTTACCTCTTGATACTCAAGTAACAAGAGTATAAACTTATTTATCAACATTTATACAGAATGAGTCAAGTTTTTCAACCCAAAACCTATTACCACAGTATCTACAAAACATAATTAAAAGCACAAAAAGTGGTTGCCACTAAATTTTCAGCTGTCAATGTGTGATATAAACTAGAAAGAAACTCGAGCTATACGGTTTCTGGTTCACCAGAATTATACAAGTTACTCGCAATTTTCCTCACGTTATTTAAGAATGACATAAAACTACCAACAATCTAATCCAATGAAAAAGCAGAAACTTTAGGCCTTTAGGTAACCATAACATTTCCAGTCTGGTAAGACTGGACTATGATTTCTTTATGTCCTGATGCACCCTCATTTGGACAAAGCTTAAATAACAAAAATGATTAAACTCTCTTAGTTTTCAAGAGAGTGGCCGGGAAGAAAAGCAGAATAAAAAACAGAGGTTTCAAAAATAAAATCCCTCCTACACAGTTGCAAGATTTCACCACAAGATATTGAAAGAAAATCATAGACAATAGGAAAGGTCAAGCTGCACCAAGATTCCTTCACCAGTAAAAAATCAAGCAGTAATTGAGGTACTGAAGAACATAGATCATGGTCTCACCCCTGAGCAGGTAAAATGCTGAAAACTCTAATGCTATCTGGAAGATATTGGTTAACATGTTTTGCAAGGGCTATGCCGCAAGGATCGTCCCTCCATGCATTTTCAGGTATCTCCATTTTCATTGATATCATTGTAGCCAACGAATGAACCTGATTACATTTCATCCACAAATCAAAATCTATACAAAGCTAACACATAATACCTGCAACATTCAATTTAAAAGAATTATAGAACAAAATGCTACAATGCCAATCATATAAAACTCACTCCTTTGTCGGTACGGCTACTCCTGGCCCACCCAATTTTGTGAAGATTCCCATAATTGCTCTCTTGGATCCCTCCAGCCTTGAAGATGGCCTGTTCCAATTCTCCTTCAATGGCTACATTTCAAAATTGCAATGCTTTTTAGCAACACCCTGTTCCTGAGAGTTTAGCTGATTAAACAAAATGATATAGTTAAGTCCCTTCATTTAGAAGTTCAGCTTCGCTGCAATTTAATTTACTAATAAGTCATCAATGCATCTTGAAAATCTCCCTAAGAATTAAGAGTTCAAACCTACTGTTATTACAAATTCCAACCTCATAGGGATTTAAGAGATGGGAAATAAACTACCCGTTTCCTCTGTGCAGACCTCAGTAACACTAATAACTGAACCAAAAAGTTTTTAACTTTCTCCAAAAACACATATGAACTAGTGGATCAAAACTCAAATTCAAGAGCTTACTTGACAAAGAATGTTGATCTAGTTGCTTTTGAAGACCTGATTAAAAAGAGAACAAAAAGTGCAAAACATGAGCATAATATGAATAGAAAAAAGACAGAACTAGAAGAAAAAGAATGCATAACAAAGAAACAGGTACAGAAAATGGACCTCTATAGTCAGTACCCACATACCCAACTCTCAAGACGACCTTTTTCTTTCGAAAGGGAACCCACTTCTCGCCCAAGTTATGGAAGGATTGATCAGGACTCAACAGGTTTAAGCCAAGAGAAGTAGACAGGGAAGACAGAGAAGAGCAACTGAAAAATGGGAGCCTTGTCGGAGCTAAAACGGGAAGCAAAAATTTGAAAGAGGGTTTAGGGTTTTTTATCAGACATGGCGTGAGTGGCAAGCGCATGGAAGAGATTGCCATCCTCTGCCAGAGTGTAGAGATTGAGAACGCACAGATGCTAGTAGCCTAGTACTGATAGGAAAACCAATTACCTTGTAAACGACATCGCTTCTAAGCTGTTCAACCTTATCTTTCTTTACGAGGTTTTCGGATTTCAATCTGCCGGACCCACGGGCCAGGAGGTGGGTGGCCGGCTGGCCGGCTGGACCACAGAAGGGTGGGCCAGAACATCCAATTCTTACTTTTTTCTTAAGATAATTTATAAAATAGCGTTGTTTTTATGTCAGGTCGGCTGGTGGCCTTGTCAGGCAAAATTATTTTGACTATTGTTTGCTAGTAGTTTGGTTAATTCATGTCAAAATTAGGTCGAGTGTAATCAGATTAGACTAAAATTGATATCTTTATTTTCGTGAAAATACAAATACAAAATAAATTTTAAAGTTGCCAATCTTTGAAAATAAATTTTAATATTTACAAATTATTTAAAATAAAACTTAAATAAACAAATCTAAAAAATAATTTAGAATAAATTTAATATTAAAAATGATATAAATTATTTTAAAATTTGATCATATTTTTATTTATAATTAATTTTAATTAATTTAAATAATATAACGTAATGGCCTCTGATAAAGATAAACTTTGTGGTGGTGATAGCGGTGGAGGATAGCCCTTTGGTGGATTTCTGAATAGCGACGAAAGTCAATTATATGGCGATGGAGTTGCGTTCTGGTACTAGAAGGGAGTGTTATACGTAGAGAGAGCCTTATTACGTATCCTGAGATCTATGTGAAAAAATTAAAAATGAAGGTAATGCGAAATACTTGGATTTCGGTTCCATCTCTGATTCCGATGCCGATTCCAAGCTCCAAACGTTTTCAAATCTCCTTAGGCCTTTAGTGGAAAGTGCTCACCGACTCACGAGCTAGGTCTTTCTACAGTTTACTCAAAACACGAGCTTCTCTAACGAGTCAGGAATCCTTATGCTCGTGAATGATTTCCTGAGTAACTGCAGGAGACCTTAACCTTTATATAACTTCCATTCACAAGGTCGATATAGACCCGGTCCACACTAATCGGGATTCATTTTCCATCCGAACTTTGACCCATTAATCTAGATCATTTATTGGGCCACTTTATTATCTTTATCTGGATCAAATAGCGTAACTTAACCGATAATTTAGTTAAAAACCAAAATTGCAATTAATGTTAGTCCAACTTTATAAGACATAACCAAAATTGTCCCTAAGGATAAAAAATGTCTTACAATCTCCCATTTGGACAAGCATTAATTGTAGTAGACTCTAATTTAAAAAACAATTTAAAACTCGGTTAAGCCATACTATTGTATTAGTCAACTAGGTTTTAAAAACAAAACATTTGATCCAAAGATAACGAAAGTCCATCATTCTCTCCCGTAAGGCTTTCGGTATCGAAAAGCATCAGATGCAAGTGTCCTATGTGACACAGATCTAATACAATCATGAATACCTAATACCCCACTAACATGAATAGGAAAATGGAGTGTGGCAAACTACGATGATACCTTTATGATCTAAATTGTATCATCTTCATTTGTAGGTCTCGATTTCTCCAACTTTATGCTAAACTGCATTAGAGAAATCCTGTTTTCTCTCACCGAATGCTAAACAGCATTAGGGAAAACCTTTATGTTCTCCAACTGAATGCTAAACTGCATTAGAGTACCTTTGTGGGATTAAAAACTTATACCCCCTATATTATGTCAAACTTTATAGATATCTATGCTAAACTGTATAGGTTTAGATGACATGGGCACAAGGTCAATCTGTATATATGCTCAATGACCTTCAAATGCTTATGATTGACACAAATCTCAAGACTTTCATACTTATTATGACAATGTATGATGACACGTAATACTGAGGATAAACGATGATCATCTTTATTAATAAACCATTATACTATCATAATATTTTAAAATGTACAAATGTATATGGAGCAAATATAACGATCCCCTAATTGACAGTGTCTAATGACATCAAAACACCCATACTGTATACTTATATTACAAACACAAGTGGGTGAAGTCCTTTAGTTAAAGGATCGATTTATAGTTCCTCAGTTCTTAAATGCTCCAGACCTTAATGTCACTTTTTCGTATAAACATCCTTGTGACCAAATAAATGATCTTTAACTGCTATGACCCTATGATATTCTTCGTTGTCATTAAACAACACTGTAAGAAAAATGCCACAGTAAAACCAAATGGATCTAGTCACTGAATGGATCACAGACCACTCAGAAATTAAATTTATGAGCTAAATGATCTGTGAAGCAGCCCCTTAGCATGCACTCTGCATGCCTAGTCGAGGAAGTTACACGTGTCTCTTTGACACACTTCTATGACATTATACCATCTGTAAACTTGAACTATAACCTTAAGTGAATTTTCAATCATCCGAACGCATAGCAAACTTTAAACTTGAATTCCCTACGAGGTTTGGTCTGTTGACTTTTCTATATGTCAATATATAATTCTCAACGCTCGCTGGACTGCATTCCAAAAGTTTATAATTGGATTAACCAGATATTGACTAAGCAGTCAAACAGTGAATACAATGTCCTATCTAGTACATAGCCTAGCATACATCAGCTATCCACCGTACTAGAATATGAAACATTCCTCATAATCTCTCTCTCTTCACTTTATTCTTTGGGTACTGTACCAAAGATTATCTCTCACTGTGAGAAACAGGTGTTACGACAGGTTTATTGTCAATCGTATTAAACCTTTGTAACACATACTCAATGTATGCATTCTTTGAGAGGTCTAATCAGTGTTGAGATATGTCCTAGTAAATCCAAATACCCAAGACAGAAGATGTTATACTAAGGTTCTTTATGTCAAGGTTCTTGACCAAAAGTTGCTTATCCTCATACAACATGATCAAGTGACTTGATGTGAGCAATTTACCATCCTTATGCATTAATAGAAAGATAACTTTGCTCCCCTCACTTTCATAGTACAGGCATCTTTTTGACTTTATTTTCCAAGAAACCAGAAGAGGCCATAACCTCACCAAATGCAAGGTATCACTTTCAGGAGGTTTATTGTAAACTATATATTGATTTGCATAACTCGCAAAATATGTGAGTACTGTCTGGATCCTGGAACCCTACAGATTGTACCGTATAGACCACTTCATAAAGGTTTTTACTCAGGAAGGTGGTTTTGACAACTTTCTGATGTAACTATATATCATCATAAGCTACAATTGCTTTTATCACTCAAAATGTATCTTACGAGGATATGAGAGAAAAGGTAACACAAAGTCAACCTTTTTTTCCTGAATGAACCCTTAGGCAATTGAGTGAGTTCATAAACTGTTGAACTTTATCCTGAAATCTTATAGGTCCCAAACTTAATTCATAACTGACGAGCTTGCAGTTCTTAATGCAAATCAACTAGCTCCTAGACCTTACTATGCTTCATGGCTTACATCTCATTATTCATCGCATTCCACCACACATCCGCATTAGGTCCAAAAACAACTTCTTTAAAAGTAACTAGATCCGTAATATGTCTAATAACATAGTCCAGTACACTTAATAGACTGTGTAATCAAATGGGATAGCAGGTTGTCTCACTCCGGTGGATTTACTTAACCTTATTAGATCTTGTACCCCTAGGAATCTCTCTGTGTACAGGTATGGGTTCCTATTCCTATAAAGGTACGATACAAAAATTTAGATCCACTGAATCTAACTGTATGAGTAGCGGATACGTGAAAACTATAGTATCCACCCTGCTATCATCCAAAGGGTCAAGGGGTCCACCATCATCATAGACATGGTATTCCAGAAACTTGACTGTTTGTGATTCCACTATTCTAGTCCCTCCTTATCTACAGTAAAATCTGTAGCCCTAAAGTGGTTAAGATATTTTACTAAATAACAATGAAGGGAACGAGCATACGATATTTCTTTATAAAGATTATCCTATCTCAGTAGGGCAACCCTTTACATGAATGTGCGCAAGATTGAGTTCTTCAACTTCTAGATAGGTAGATTAATCCTGCTTTACATTGACTTCTTCAAGTCCTTTAGGGTGCAATTATGCCTTTCGACAACACACCATTTTGCTCAGAACTACTCAACATAGTGAACTAAGTCACTATTCTAACTGACTCTATATATCTAATAAACGAACCTTTTAAAGTCTTGAACATCATGTTTGTCATGATATTCTCCTCCACAGTCAAATCTGACTATCTTGGTGAATTTTCCCAACTAGTTCTCAACCTTCAAACTTTAAGCAATAACACATGACTTTGATGGGAATAATCACCAAGAAATGTCAGAATACTTTCATAATTACACAATGCAATTGTATGAGGTCTACCGAAATCTTTATGTATCAGACTCAACAAGTTAGAAGTATAAGTTGACCCTATTGTCCTTATTAGCCAACTTTCCCCTGTAATTATTAATACATGTTTCCAGATTATCTTAATCTAGAATTGAGAAATGCTTTCCCTAATCAATCTCTCAATCCTAGCTCTGAAAATGTGAATTAAACTTTTATGTCACACCATATATGACTTCTCATTCATTAATTCTTTCATACCTTGTTTAGCATAATACAAAGAAGTATATATCTAATTAGGGTAAGGCACATTCTATACAAATTGTATGACAAGAAAGATGTACCTTTATGTTTTACATTAAACAACAACTGTACAACAGAAGTATTAAATGTAAAACGTCAACCTTCAGTGTCCTTAATTGATCAAAATATTACATATAAAATGTGTCGTATAAACCCTAATGAACCTTACTATAAAAATCAGTACATACACCCCTATAGATATTACTTTCATCTTTTTATTGTTGTGAACTATCTGTTCTTCCTTCCCTTTATTTGGTTTTATCTTGCATATGAACTACTGCATTATGGAAGCACCTTTATCAAATGTTCCACTAAATAGTCACTTATACTTAATGTGACTATTGCAAATTAGATTCATAATTGATAAACCAAAGAATAACCCGATGGTCACAGTCTTCCCTTTAAACCTCATACTATTGGTTTCTTTATTTCCTAAGGACATTTACCATAACTGGTTTGACCAACATCAGTATGTGGAGAAAAATTGAACTTTCTACTTTTAAACTTAATGGACTTCATCTTTATCTTCCCTTAAGCTGCTTTCAAGACTGTAGGAGTAACAACTTGAGTTTCTCCACCTCAGCAACACAATGGGATATCAAAGCATTGAAGTCTCAGTATCTTCACCTATTATGAAAATAAATTATTCTTGATATGTACTCCATTACTCCCTTTTTTTCTATGTATACTTCATGGAGAATAATACTTTAAACAAGGCACTTGTCTCAACACCATATGAGACTATGTACCACTGGGCGACATTATCAAGAAACTCTTTCGCTATGTCTATGCCCGGAAGTCCACTTTGCAATTGGTAAAGATTAGATTTCTTAATGATCATCAGATATAATCTGATAGACCGATCCTAGGTTTCATAGGCTGCTTTATGAGCTGTCGAGCTCATAGATGTAATTGGAGATGGCTTACCCGTCCATATGGCCATTTCAACCACAGCTATCTCCATAACTTTTAAAACATCCTCCGTCCAATTCTTTAAATTGAAACCAGCATGGGTTTCAATGATGACACTGATTTAGTTGATTGAAAAGGTGACTTCAAGATGATAAACTTTAAATCAGCACAAATGTAGGACAACAACGATACTAAAGCTATTGAATAGTATCTTTCATGAAAATCCGATCACACATATTATGAAACACCTTTGGGCTGAATACATAATATATGCAATTAGACTTCCACATATAAAAGCGATCGGAGTACAAACCATCAACTCTCATATCACTACCACCTTTGGGTGAATAGATCACTTGAGCAACAGCTTTCCTCTATCTAATGCCTTTATGCACATCTCAAAAT
>JANSVA010000003.1:2960465-2975169 GCA_025504915.1 Erythroxylum reticulatum | reverse complement strand
TCCAGAGTTTGTGTGTGGAACTTGCTAGGGCTTTTGAATAATTTCATAGGCTCTACAGTATTAGGATCAGTTTCACTAGGAGATAAATAGCAGATCAGTACTTAGTTTGTACTTATATGATCTTATATTGTTCATTTACTAATAGAATTCATAAATGGAATCTGATTTGCCTTTCCCTTCTGTATAATAGTAGAACTTGAAACTTTTGGCTAAACCATAATTTAACAATAGTCAGCAGAATTCATCGTTTTGCTGCTTTCCATGCTAATGAAATTTTCTAGTTACTAATTGCTCTCATCTTTTGTAAAAACCCATTGTCACATAAAATACATGTGAAAAGTCTTCTCATGCTAATCTGATGGCGAGAAATAGTTTGATCCAGGTTGTAGGACCTTCTGGATAAATGTCTTGGATACGAGGTGACTAGAATGTTTGGATGCCCAAAATATTACCGAGGCTATTGATAGTAGGTTGGTATACACATTTGTATGTAAATATTGTAGAAGGTTGGTGCACTATGAGCCCCTTATTATTAGTTCCAAATTGGATTGCCGTCAAAGATTTGTGAACAATTGTTGATAGTTACCTGTCTGGCTTTTGTTCAAAACAATAAATATAATCAATATTGTTATAATTGCCCAGGAAGTTATATACTCGATGCGTAGGAAAAAAGGTCATACCGGCTATCTAGCGATCAAGGTCGATCTGGAAAAAGCCTATGATCGGCTCAAGTGGGATTTTATCTATAACACCCTGACGGACATTAGCCTCCCAAACTGTATTATCTCTGTCATTATGAAATGTGTAACTACGGTTACTACGCAAGTTGCTTGGCAGGGTAAGCCGACTAGCCCCTTTAAACTCTCACGTGGTCTTAGACAAGGCGATCCCCTGTCGCCTTACCTGTTTTTGCTTTGCATGGAACGTCTCGGACATTTGATCTCCCATGAGGTAGCCCAAGGGCGTTGGAAGCCTATTAAGCTAAGCCCTACGGGCCCGTCCATATTGCATCTCTTTTTTGCGGATGACTTGGTGCTTTTTTCTGAAGCCACTAAGGCCCAAACGCAAATTATAGCCCATACCCTGGAGGTGTTCTGTCAATCTTCTGGTCAAACTGTCAACCTTGCGAAGACTCGTGTTCATTTCTCCAAAAACGTCCCCCCCCCCCACTCAGGCACAGAGACTTAGCCACCTGCTAAACTTCATTAGCACCACTAATCTAAGGAAGTATTTAGGGGTTCCGTTGTTACATAAGCGTACTACGAGATGTACCTTCCAGCATATTTTGGATAACGCCCATAAAAAGCTTTCAAGATGGAAGGAGAAGTCTCTGTCTCTAGCGGGGAGAGTTACTTTAAGATAGTCAGTTATTTTGGCCCTCCCCCTCTACATTATGCAAACCATTCGCCTTCCTAGACTCCTTTGCGACGATTTGGAGTGTATCATGCGTGACTTTATTTGGGGCTCTACGGGAGATCATAAGAAAATGCCCCTTGTTAAATTGGAAACTGTTTGTAAACCTAAGTCCGAAGGGGGGCTTGGTCTCAAGCGTATTCATTCTACTAATGACACCCTTTTGTCCAAGCTGTGCTGGGCGCTTGTCACATAGCCCACGGCTTTTTGGGTTCGCACCCTTAGGGATAAGTACCATTTAGATCCCACTCCTCTCCGTCTCACCCTTGATAAATGAGGAGCTTCTGGGGTTTGGTGAGGCATCTTCGACACTTAGCACATTATTTGCCAAGGCGCCCGTTGAAAACTAGGAACTGGGCTTAAGATGTTATTCTGGTTGGATAATTGGGCTACAGATTGGGGATCACTTATATCAGTGGCGATATCCCCTCTTCCAGATAGTGTCCTTTCGGCCTCGGTAACGGATTACACGCACCATGATGATACCTGGCAGTAGCATCAGTTTCAGCATTACCTCCCCTCTACTGTCTGTCTCGATATATTTGGCATCCACTTGCCTCAAGCTTCCGCTGTGGAAGATACCATTATATGGGCCCCAACCTTTAATGAGCGATTCTCCACTGCTTCCTCTTACGAGTTAATTGAAGGCACTTTCACGTCTGGGGCTCGTACCTATTGGGATCTTATTTGGAAATGACCGGGCTCCCAGCGTATTCGCGCTTTTCTCTGGCTTATGGTGAAGCAAAAGCTTCTGACCAATCACCATCGTATGGTCAGACATCTCACCTTGGATAGTGGCTGCCATTTTTATGGGTTAGAAGAGACCACAGTGCACACTCTTCGAGATTGTCAGCAAGTGCAGCTTTTTTGGTGCAAATTTCCCGGTACAGTGATTGGCACAGAGTTCTTTCTTCACGATATGGAGCAGTGGGTTAATTCTAATCTTGTCCACCATTCTCACCTGCGGCAGATACCTTGGAACATTATCTTTGGTGTTGCCTGCTGGTTCCTGTGGCACAGGCGTAATCAAAGTATTTTTGAAGACGATTTCGAGTGGCCCGTGGATGGAACTCGGGCAGTTATGGACTATGCCAAATGGATAGTCAAAACCCGAATCATGGAAAGTTGTGTTGTTAGCGCCCAGGGCCTTCTGGTAGGCCATCGGGCAGGCTAGATCAAACCGAGTGCAGGATGAGTCAAACTGAATACGGATGGGACGGTCCGATTTACGACCAATATAGCTATTGTGGGCGGCCTTATCAGAGACAGTCATGGGAATTGGTGCGGGGATTTTCTCCACAAAATTGGCCGAGCCTCACCGACAGCCGCTGAACTCTGGGGCGTCCACTCCGTTCTCCATCTGGTCTGGACGCTAGGCTTTCGACGAGTGATCATCGAAGTCGATTCCTTAGAGGTGATCAATATTCTCTCTTCTTTGTTTATTCCTCTAACTGAGTATTCTTTTTTGGTGACAGGTATTCACGACTTTCTACACCAAGCGTGGGAGGTTAAGGTCTAGCATGTGTACCGAGAAGGAACCAGTGTGCAGATAATTTGGCTTACTTAGCAGCTCTCTCCTCCACGGGCCTTCAGACTCTTCAGGAGCCATCGCCTCTTATCCGGCTTTCTATGCATCGGGATCAGCACGGATTTTTGTATCGTAGACCTCTGCGTTAGTTAGGATGGGTTTCTAGTTTTTTTTCCGTTTGTATCAAAAAGAAAAAAGTAAAGTTGTCTCATACAATTTGACGCAGTCGGTGTTAACGAAGAAGACTCCAGTCCATATATGAAAGAGAAAAGCTACAGACAAATACATCAGACGAAGCTACAGACAAATACATCAGACGGCAACGCACATGTTTACACGCGCAGAATAAATTTTTACTAATTAGCTAGCTGGACTATTACAGATTGTTACAACAAAATAAATCCTAACTATTTATTTTATTCTGTGTATGATCAGACGGTTCACACGGGCTGAATAGGTCATTACTAATTAGCTAGCTGGATTAGAACATATTATTACAACAGAACAAATCCTAACTATTTATTTTATTATGTCCTTTTCATAAGGTGTATGATCAGACGGCAACGCATATGTTCACACTGGTAGAATAGATTTTTACTAATTAACTAGCTAGATTAGTCCAGATTGTTACACTAGAACAAATCCTAACTATTTATTTTATTCTGTGCTTTTCATAAGGTGTATGATCGGACGGCAACACATATGTTCACACGGGACTGAATAGATTTTTACTAATTAGCTAGCTAGAATTATTAAAGATCCTAACTATTTATTTTATTCTGTCCTTTTCATAAGGTGTACGGTCAAGATTAATTCACCGAATGTATATATATATATATATGTATGTGTGTCTAAGCAAATAATAAGTGTACAAAGTTCCGTATTATACCTTTCTCTTACGAACTCAAGCTTCCAATTTGTCTGGATGGGATTCTAGAGTTGCTAGGTATTGTTAGTTAGTAATATTATGTTTTCATCATCATTCTATTTGCGTGGTTCAATCTATTGTTCGATACTTTTGCTGATTCGATTTCAAAGTTTGTATCTTTGGCTTTTTCAGGTTTGAGGCATTGCTTGTTGATGAACTTGTTGAAAAAATTTCTGAGATCATGAATCGACGAAAGTATTCAGTGGTTGGGCCTCATGAATTGGTCGGAATCGAACCGCGGATTAAGGAATTTGAATCCCTTTTATCATTTGAAATATCTGATATCAAATTTCTGGGTTCAGAGAGTATGAAAAAACTGTTTTTGATCACTATCGTAGTAAATTTGAATGTTCCTTCTTTTTGGAGAATATGAGGGATAAGAAGTATACACTTTCTCATTCTCATGTTTTGAAGCAATTCCTTTCTCAAGTTTCTGCCGAAGATTATGGCAATGTTGATGATTGGCCTTCTCTTTGTAAATCGAAGCTTCACATCAAAAGGATTCTAATTGTTTTGGATGATGTTAAGTGATTTAAGCGAGTTAGAATCATTTTATGGTGGTGATGATCTTCTGTGCGGGCAGGGAATTAAGCAGAATCATCTCTATGCGGATCTGAAACGAAAAAGTACCAGCACTTATGTTGATGAATTGAGTCTCAGGAGAGGTGATCAAATCATTTCGGCGGTCCATCAAGCTACTATCGGCTTAAGGATGAATCTATACGATCATACACTTATAATTGTAATATTTTCTGTTTATAATTATTTAATATAATATGAAATAATTTATTAAATAATTTATATGACATATTATTATATTTTTTGCTAGTATAGAAAATATAATTAATATTGAAATTTTACTTATATGAAATAAATGAATAAAATAAATGAATAATTTTATTTTATTTATAAATAATTATTATTATTTAAACAAAGTTTAACTAATGTGATGAGAGGAAGGTAGTGTTTCAAGTTTTAAAAATAATGTTAACAACAAAAACATGAAAAAGGAGAGGTTACGTTGTTTCGTTTGCTGTATATGAACAAACACTGTGAAGCGTAAAATTGAATGACTAACGAAGAAAAAAACAAACCTCTGTACTTTTTTCATTTTTGTACTTCGACAAAACCGAAAAGAAGAGATAAAGATATACTCTGTTTGGAATATTTATTTTTATTTACAAAAAATAACTTGATAATCAAGTATTTCGTAGTTCAGGGATAAATAATATTTTATATTGCATATGATACATATGTGAGGAAAAATTACTTAATTTTATACTTTTGGCTTAGACTATTTAGAAAGTATAAAATTAATTAATTCTCCGTCATTTGGATGGATAAATTAAATTATACAAATAGGAACAACCTGACAACTAGGGGATTATTTAGTATTGAATCTATTATAAAAGTTTTATATAATAAAATAGACAATTTATCACTCTTTAATTATGCATGAGTAACGACTTGATAACTAAGGGGCTCATTCATGTTTTAAAGATTTTATATCATTTAGATAAAAGTCCATATCTTAATGATATATGATTGTGTTTTTATTTTGGTATTTCCTTTTATTAGATTTCTTCAAATGTCTAATATATCACTGCGAAGTATTCTTGATGCTAATAAGTTAGCGGATACCAATTTTGATGATTGGTACCGCAATTTGAGAATTATTCTCATGCATGTAAAACTTATCGATGTTAACGATAAACCCATGAAGGAAGCACCTCCTGAAGGAATTGATTATATTAATGCATTGGATGCATATTTTAAGTACTGTCCAGAGTATTTGACTACTTTGAAAGGGAATAAACAAGGTGGGACATTAATCAAAAATGTTTTCATAATTTCTTTAACTACTATTGATTCTACTAAATGGGTATTAAATATCGGTAGTAGCTTTAACATCTGCAATATGTTACAAAATTTAAGGATCAGTAGGAGATTGAAGAAGAGAAAAGTTAAGCTATAAGTTGGAAATGGAGCAAGTGTTACAGCCCTAACTGTAGCAACGAGATAACTTACGGATTGAAGTCCTTGATTGCATATATGTAATCAAGGGCACTGGACATTTGTCCATCTTGCCATTTATGAATTATCCATAGATGTTTTGACGACAGCCTTTCTAGAAACCACACCATCATTTGATTGAACTGAACAGACGATATGACCAACTTAATGAATGCTAACCAAAGGGACATCCACTTCTTTTGCCATGACTTCTTAATAACATAAATATTAGTTTTTTATGGGAAACCTTGGATTTTGGTTTCATTATGTCAAAGAGTCCTTAATGGTTGTGTTTGGTGATTTTCTTTTATTTGTTGAAGTCGGTGAAATTCCGCTCAAACTCAGACCACAAGTTGGTCGTCAATCGAACCTCTCGAAAATTTGGTACATGGAAAATTGCCTTCCAAAAAGATACATCGACCTGAGTTACACAGAGGACAAGCCACAAAGGTGGTAGGTCTTCGGACTATTTCTTCTATCATGGTGTTTCATAGATCGCTAGTATTGGAGAAATTAGAGTTTCACAGTCATGTGTTATGCACTATGCAGGATGCTTCACACCATCATAAATCTGGTAGCACAAATGGGACTTATGTTCGAAATCCCAGCTCCTGTAATGTTAAAAAAGCTGCAAGCTGCAGGACTTCTCTAGTGCCTTGTGTGTCTGTAGCAGATGCAGCGTGTTTCACACATGTAAACCTTTCTTCGTAGCTCACTTGTTTCATCTCAGAGACATACAATACTAACCTCCCCCTTTTACTACAGCTGTTAATCAACATGCAGAAAATGCTTTCTTGCTATAACCAGACTGCTTCTACTTCTTCCTCATTTTCTGATGTCAATCACGATGTTGACCAGCAGACACTTGCAAAAGATTCTGTTCCCTCTCAATCCAGCTTGAAAGATTCTGTTCCCTCTCAATCCAGCTTGAAAAGAATCAGGACAGCTTTGAAGACCATTTCTTATTGCTTCTCTCATGGTTCCTCTGTTTTACAGGATTTTGAATGTTTTAGAACTCTTAAAGGTTCCTTATCTGTCTGATCTTGGACCTGAGGAAGGCATTTCAAATGAGATAAAGGTTGCTATTGAACTTATCGCAGACAAGTTTAAGCGCATACAGGAACGGTTTGAGATAGCTGAAAACACCTTGGATAAAGCGTATGCACGATTTGCTGCAAAGCATGGGTAGGGAGATTGTTAGACAAGAATCGAAGGACCCAAGTAAGCGAAGTAGGTTGTGGAATCATGAGGATGTCTGTCATGTACTATTGAAAGACAAGGCATGTGCTTCGTGTCAACTTTGCGCCTTTTGGGGTCTTCTAGTTTTGTCTCTCTGGTATCAGCCTAGATTGTTTTATTTTCTATATCATAAGTCTATATTTGATTTTTCACAATCTAATGACAAATCTTTCGGTTTTATTGTTAGGGCTCTGAAGCTATAGAAGGAATATCGCTGGATCTGTCCAGAATTAAGGACCTCCACTTAAGTTCCAAAACATTTTCTAAGATGACTAACCTTAGATTTCTTAAATTCTTTATTCCTTTGCATGAACAGGCCTCTAAGGTGCACCTACCTCTTGGCCTTGATTCTTTTCCTAACAAGTTGAGATATATCCACTGGTATGGCTATCCTTTGATGTCGCTGCCATCAAAATTTTGTCTTGAAAACCTTGTTGAGCTAAACTTACCATACACTAAGGTCAAACGACTATGGAAAGGAACTCAGGTAATTTATCTATACATACATGTCAATTTACGCAAATATCTGTATGTATGACTGTAGGCAATACTATATGTTGTTTTTATATATTTGCAATCATAATTCTTTGTTTGATAAGTTGTTCAACGTGTGAATGCAATTTATTATCCCATCTATTTGGTTGCAGATTCTCCTAAGTTTGAGATTGATTGACCTTCGTTATTCCAGACTACTGATTGAGACCCCGCAACTTTCTGCCACTAACCTTAGAATGCTTAATGTTAGGATATATGTTATATATATCTAAATAATTAGTTTTGGCATTATTTATTAATTGGACATATAAGATATTAATTATAGTAGGATTTAAAAAGATGTGGAAGAATCCTATACAAAATAGAAGTCTACTCTCTGACAAACTTGTGGTATATCAGTTGGTGTTTAAGATGTATATTGCTGGATTTTTGGGAGATAAGATAAAGGCGATTGTATGTGAACATGTGCATATCTTCAAGATAAGGTAGAAGTCTATCTCCTAGAGGGTGTGTGCGTGAAGTGTGATGGTTAATAAATAAACACATACGGCTGCAACATGATAGGTCAAGTGAGGTGAATATACGTATGTGGTATGAGACAAAAGTAATTGTGCAGTAAGTGTGCCTTCATAGGTGGGTCCGTAGGTGGGTCTTCACAAATAGTAGAAGTAGATCTCATGTCTGAAGGGTATTAAGTGTGCAGTGGGTTTATATATGCAATAGAAGCTCACGTTTGTTTTAGGTGTTCTAGTCTTCATATATCTACCGTGGGTATCTTGCAATTATTAGATGATTGGACGTTAAAGTGAAGGTGGTTGGTGTGAGAGGAGCAACGGTGCAATGAGTTTTTTTTTTTTTTAATCTTGAGGAAACACCATGGGATATGTGTTATATGTGTGATAATTGATTATTGAATCAACACTACAAAAGAAAATCTTAGTTGACCAGCAAAGATTGTGTGGCTGTACGTTAACGGTGGATTGAGTAAAACACGCGGTGGGCTTTTACATTCTGGATTAATTGCTAAATATATGTGTGTGTGGCATTGTTGTTCTTTTTATTGCCGGTGTCCATTGGAGTTGCGAAGGCTACAGTAACTGATTTACAGTTTAGGTTCTTTAGTGTTTGTGTGGCATTGGCGTAGATAATTTCCAGTGCAATGAACAAGATTCTATAGTCTACTGTGTAGCAGTAAGAAAACTGGATAGCCTTGGCCTTTGATATTTATAATGTTTCGGCAGATACGAGTTTATATTTTGTAATGACAATTTTCTGATATATTACGGTGGAGATGAATTTATAGGGAAGTTGTTTCTCTTTTTTATCTCAAGTGTATTTAGTTTTCATTCTTTATTATTTTAATCACTTGAGTTATTTGTTTATTATTTTTTCGTTAAAAGATTGATTGAGAAAATCTTCTGTCGAGGTTAGTACGAGGCGGTCGTACTATTGGGTGTGAAATTCTTTTACACAAAGTGAGGTTGAGAGATAGTATCAAGGATTGAGTGGTGTCGGCTCAGTAAAGCCTTAGGTAAATCTATTGTACTTCGGTGAAAGTTATTAAGCTGAGTGAGGGCCCCGTAAACATAGGTAAGGTGTGTTGAATTGCGTTACCAAATTTTTGGTGTTCTTATTATTTTGTTTTTGCTTGATCTTATTTTGTTTGTGCCAAAGAAATTTGCAAAAAGTTTGCATAACAATTAACCCCCTTCAGTTTTTCAATTGGTATCAAAGATAGGTCACCGATTCAGAACTTGGTAACAAGTTTGTGCAAATCCTAGTTTCACAATCATGGCTACAAGAGAGGCACTACAGGTGGAGACTGGAAAAAGTGTGAATGATGCTAAAAATGAATCAGATGAAAACAAAGACTTAGTACTACTCACACGAAATTTTGGTAAGTAGCTGAAAAGAATGAAGAAGGACAGATCTAACTTTGGATAATATGGCAGAAGTTCATCGAGTAACAATTCAAGACAACAACTCAAGACACAAAAGTGTAAACGAAACCCAAGGAGAATCTATGTCATGAATGTCAAGGTTTCGGACACATTCAATCCGAATGTATCAATACTATGAAGAAGAAAAAAGGAAAGTCCTATACAAGCACCTGGAGTGAAAATAATTCCGAGAGTGAATATGGTAGCAAAGAAGAAATAGCAAATGATGTTGCATTAGTTACCTTATATAGCAAAAGTCTACTTGCTTAACAGTAACTGAAGGTCAAAAAGAGGAAAAATCGAAAATTTTTGAAAACAATCTAGCTCAAGATCCAATATTAGATTATGACAGCGATGGTACTGGCCTAGATGATAAAAAAGGAAATATTTACAAGGATTACGAAGCTATGTATAAAAAATGGGTGGAAATGAGCAAAAAGAATGAAAGATTGAAGGATAGAATCTTTCCATAAAGAACACCATACAAGAGTTAGAAAAGAATTTGATGTTATCATCAAATAAGCTTGGTGAAGTTAGAATGAAATTAGTAAGTACCAAAAATGGATTGAGACTATTAAATGGAGGTATAGAAAAGCTAGAAAAGTTGTTGAAAATTGGTAAAGATAAAGGGGATCTTCAAGGCATTAGCTATAAGGATGAGTGCTCTAAAGTGAATGAGAAGAAAGATGACATTTCCAAATCTGTCTGAGAAGAAGAAACATCGAGAAAGAATCGAAGATTTATACTCCACAACTCATTGGATATATAAGGCTAAGATGTTATAAATTACTACAAATGATGTTTCAAAGGGGTCAAAACTGAAAATACAGACACTCTTTATTAAATTTCTAGCAGTATCCCATGGTATCGAAGCAAGCTTGGATTAGAAAGAGTCAAGTACAAGCACAAAAATGTAGTGAAGGAAAAACAAGAAAATGCCTAGATTTGTAATTAGTTACTGTTGAGGAAGCAACGGCAGAAACTGATTTGCAGTTAGTTACTGCTGAGGAAGTAACTGCATGAACTGAAAAACTTTCAGTTACTTTGGATAATGAACCAACCAAAACAATGGAAGCTGATTTAAACTGAGGTTCTTCATCTCGAATCCGAAGAAATCATCCAGCAGAAAATGCTATTGGAGATGTGAGCGAAAGAAGAGAAACAAAAGAAAGAAAAAGGGTTGATTATCAAGAACTTACAGGAAACTTGTGTTATACATCTTCATTTGAGCCAAAGAAAAATACCAGGTTTGAGATTCTTTGAAGGGCACAGGGACAGTATGCTTTATATTTTTGAAGTATTTTTTTTTGTATTGTTAAAAACAAAAAAAAGAAAAAAAAAGGAAAGAAAATATTTTTCTTTAGTTTTATGTTATTGTCATTTCATCTTTTTAGTAGTTTGCTTTGTGACTTCTATTCGGCTCCATCAAAGACTCTTCAGCTCTCTCATCAGTATGGATCTCTCTCGGGTATCTTTCTCTTTCACTACACTGACAACACTTATAGTTCATTGCTTGGGCTTATGAATTTGATCACTCTGATGAAGATGGAAGTGAAGTAAGTAGTGATATGTTGGCATGTGTTTTGAATGGTGGTAAATTGTTATATTAGCGTGCTTATGATTCTTTTGCTGCATCTATGGTTGATTATTATGATTATGCATTTTGATATTGTTTTGTCTCAAGAGGTCAACATCAGATTGTTTATAGTGAATGTTCCATTCAGGGGGAGATTTCAAGGTATATGCGTGACTATTTGTCTTGCTTTTTGGCATCCTTTTGTCCCAAGGGGGAGAATTTTGGATGATTGGTGTTCTTTGAAAGTTGATGTTTGATGAAGGGGGAGCATTGTGAATCTCATCTTTATATGTCCAAATATGATTATTTATGTGGAGTGCTAAAGTTGTGACAAAAATGCCAAAAAAGGGGAGATTGTTAGAATATATTTTTATATATTCTTTATTTGGTTTTGACATTTTAAATTGGACATAGGAATTTTTATATGCCTTGAAGATTGCACTGCCACATGTAGGATTTGTTATATGCCTTGAAGATTGCATTGCCACATATCCCTATCACTGCAGAAGTTTTTTCTTTAATACACATTCTATTTTCGGGGGTATCTTGATATTTAAAGATTATCCATATATGGGGTATCTCCTTATTATGGAAGGAGTCTAGCAACACACGACGTTGAAAAAAAATCTATAGGAAGTTTTTCTTTTTTTTTACATATGCGTAGATTTTGGTGATTAAAGGATGTGTGTGGGTCACAACATTAAAAAAAAGGAGTTTTTGGTTTTGTTGGCGGGGCACAAGTTTCTTTTTGGTTTTCAGCTGTACAACGTATTTTTGTGGGAGAGTGGTTGCTGCTCTGTTTTTGCTATTCTATTGGGCTGATTGCGTAGGTGTTTTTGAACAGTTCTTTTTCCCACTCTCAATTATTTTTCTGACAAGGAGTTCACCTATAATGTGGAGTTGCTGATTCTTTGGGTTCTTGAGGTTGGCTCTTAGTTACAGCACAGAGGAGTATTATTGTTGATGGATGCGTGCCTTATCGGTATAGCAACTAGATTTTATCGGTGAACAATTTCCGATCTGGAAAATTGTCATTTCTTGATTTATTTGTTTTTGCTTTTGAGTAAAAATAGTTAGGCAAATCCTCTGACGAGGTTAACACGAGTTGGTCGTGTTATTGAGCGTGAAAAACTTTCACAGGTAGTTAGGTTGTGGGATAGTTACATAGATTGAATGGTACAGAGTTAGATCAATCTTGTGTAATTTTTGTCGAACTACAGTGAAAGTAATTAATCTGGGTGAGGGCCCGCAGACGTAAGCAGAGTGTGCCAAACTGTGTTATCAAATTTCGATGTCTTTACTATTTTGCATTTGTGTTATTTATAGTTTGCGAAATTATTAATCACTTTGGTTTTTTACTAAGTTTGGTTTTTGACACTGCTAATCCATTTTTCCTAATGATATGAATGAATGTCTTGATGTGTTTGAAGTTTTGTTCTAAAAATGAGGAAAAAATCAAGACATCGTCAATATAAATAATGCAAAATTCAAAACAATGGACAAATATTTCATTCATAATTATGTAGAATTTAGAAGGGGCATTCTTCAATATAAAAGGCATTACGTTCCACTCATATCGACCAAATGGGATAGTAAAAGCAATTTTGTACCTATTTTTGGGGGTATATTTAGACTTGCGAAAATTTAGATTTACGTCAAATTTTGGAAATATTTGTGCATTGTATAATCTCTGAAGCAAATCTTGTTTGTTTGGAATGGGATACCTAATCCATTTTAGGGCTTTGTTGAGAGGTTTGTAGTTAATAATTAACCTGGGTACTCCCCGTCTTTTTTGGAATTCTTGTTCACATAAAAAGTTGCACAACTCCATATAGATCTAGAAGCAGAGATTAACTTTTTCCTTAACAAGTAATTGATCTTTTTCCTACAGAATTATTTTAATTCTTTATTCATCTGGATACGCCTAGCTTAGGACTTGTTTTTCATCAAAATCTTTTTCATAAGGTAGATCCATGATGTGTTGTTTTCTATTCCAAAAAGCGTTTGGCAAATCATAACATATTTCACTTTCAATGACCTTTTGTAAATTTCTAATTTTGTTTTTGTTTACTGACATTGTAATTGGTTTGCTATTGCTTTGTAGCAACATTGTTCTTCAAGTATGTCAATTGTTTTTGTTTTGAACTAATGATGTTGTTCAATTGGTTTTCACCAATGGAACAACCTTTAATTATAGGTTGATTTTCCTAGTTTTTGACTTTTCTAAAAAAGGAAAGCACAAATTTTTGTTGAGATACTATCATGGTTCACAATGTAAAAGGTAATCAGTTTTATAAAAGGAGTTGGGCTCCTAAGATAACTATGTGATGAATATCTTCTATGATTACAAAGGAAGTTTTCACAAAAAAATCACCTTGACAAGAGGTATCAAATTTATAGCTTATCATAAGCTTCGAGTTGTTGGTGGCTTTTAGTCTTTCTTGAGTTTTTTGCAATAATTTTGTCACGATTATTCCTTGCTTAATACAGTTTAAATCAACTCCTGTGTCAAACAATGCGATAATGTCTACACTAAAGTCTTCGCATCTTAAGGGTTATTCAAATCAAATATTTTTGGGAGGCAATGTGGTTAAGAATAAAAAGAAAATCTTCAGGTAATTTCTTTGCATTGTTGAGTTCAAGTTTTTCATTAATTTCTTCATCACACTCACATTATTTTCTCTTTATTTGTTAAACCAAATTCCTAATAGTTTCATTCAGAGTTGTGGGATCTGTTCCATTATGGCCAGTACCGGCCGGAGAACGGAACCTGAATCCCAACCTCGGTACCGGCCATAAATACCGACCGGTACCTAACATTCCAGAAAATTTCGGACCATTTTAGAATTTTTAAAAAGTTTAAGGACTTATCTGCAAAAAAAGAAAATACCTAATTTTCACCCAACCCCCCCGACCCTCTGCTCTGCTACCGCCTCTTTCTTCTTCTCTTCATTCATTTCTTCATCTCTTCTTCTTCTCTCTAACCCTCTCTCTCTCACTCTCTCGTTCTCATCGTCTCTGTCACCGACGTCTGGATCCTCTCACCGTCGCCGACATTTGGTTCTCCTCCTCGCCCCGATTGTTCTCCTCCTCTCCTTGTAGATCTAGCCTTGACAGCTCCTCCTCGACATCACCTCTCCTCCTCACCGCACCACCACACCACCACCGATCTTCCGACAGCTCACAGGTGGACGACTGGACCTGGACAACCACACGAGGCACGACCCGAAGCCCCAACCCGAATACCCAAGTGAAGAACCGAGACATCCGACGGTTAAATAATTTTTTTGGGTATGTATTGACCAAAGTTATGAATACCGTACCGACTTTGGTACTGGATTGGGTTCTGGAACAGAACTGTATCGATACCGATCGGTACCAAGTACCGTTTCAGGTAATTTTTTAAATTTATGAAATAGTCCCTAAAATTTTTAAAATTTACAAAATAGTCTATATTGGTATATTGTACAGTTGTATTGTATACTTTACTAGTTCACTGTTTACATCAACCATGCTTTCAAAAATCTTAATAATAAATAATAATGACAATTAATATGAAATAAGTCAATAAC
>JANSVA010000003.1:2946806-2960365 GCA_025504915.1 Erythroxylum reticulatum | reverse complement strand
ACTGTACAATATACCAATATGGACTATTTTGCAATTTTTAAAAATTTTAGGGACTATTTCATAAATTTAAAAAATTATTCGAAACAGTACCCGGTACCGATACAGTTCCATTCCAGAACCTAATCCGGTACCAAAGCCGGTACGGTGTTCATAACTTTGGTCAACACACACCCAAAAAAATTATTTAACCGTCGGATGTCTCAGGTCTTTACTTGGATATTTGGGTTGGGGCTTCGGGTCGTACCTCGTGGAGTTGTCCAGGTCCAGCCGTCCACCTGTGGACTGTCGGAAGGTCGGTGGTGGTGCAGTGGTGCGGCGAGGAGGAGAGGTGACGTCGAGGAGGAGCTGTCGAGGCTAGATCTACACGGATGAGCCAGATCTACACAGAGAGGAGGAGAACAACCGAGGCGAGGAGGAGAACCAAGCGTCAGCGATGGTGAGAGGATCCAGACGCTGGCGACAAAGACGGTGAGAGCGAGAGAGTGAGAGAGAGAGGGCTAGAGAGAAGAAGAAGAGTAGAAGAAATGAATAAAGAGAAGAAGAAAGAGGCGGTAGCAAAGCAAGGGGGAGGGTTGGGTAAAAATTAGGTTAAAATTTTTTTTGCAGATAAGTCCTTAAACATTTTAAAAATTCCGAAATGGTCTGGAATTTTCCGAAATGTTGGGTACTGGCCAGTACCCAACAGAAAACCCCGATACCGACCGGTATTTATGGCCGGTACCAAGGTTAGGATCCAGGTAATACTGGCCGATTCCGAGGTTGGGATCCAAGTTTCGTTTTCCTGCCATTACGGTACCTTCCGGCCGGTACTGGCCGAAACGGAACGGATGCCATAACTTTGAATGAAACTATTAGGAATTTGCTTTAACAAATAAAGAGAAAATAATGAGTGTGATGAAGAAATTAATGAAAAACTTGAACTCATCAATGCCAAGAAATTACCTGAAGATTTGTTTTTTATTCTTAACCACATTACCTCCCAAAAATATTTGATTTGAATAACCCCTAAGATGCGAAGACTTTAGTGTAGACATTATCACATTATTTGACACAGGAGTTGATTTAAACTGCATTAAACAAGGAATAATCGTGAAAAAATTATTGCAGAAAACTCAAGAAAGACTAAAAGCCACCAATAACTCGAAGATTAGGATAAGCTATAAAATTAATACCTCTTGTCAAGGTGAATTTTTTGTGAAAACTTCCTTTATAATCATAGAAGATATCCATCACATAGTTATCTTAGGAGCCCAACTCCTTTTATAAAACTGATTACCCTTTACATTGTGAACCATGATAGTATCTCAACAAAAATTTGTGCTTTCCTTTTGTAGAAAAGTCAAAAACTAGGAAAATCAACCTATAATTAAAGGTTGTTTGATTGGTGAAAACCAATTGAACAACATCATTAGTTCAAAACAAAAACAATTGACATACTTGAAGAACAATGTTGCTACAAACGGATATAATCCCAGCTTCATTTGGAGGAGTATGTTACAAGCTAGAGATTTGCTTGCTCTAGGCACAAGGTGGAGATTCGAAAATAAAGAGACTATCTCTGTATGGCCAGACCCGTGGTCACCGGGGGATGCAAATTTTTTCATTCGGTCGGCAGAGGGACTTAAACTTATGAAAGTGAACGACATAATGCTAACAGACGAGAGGGCATGGATCTACAATACATATAAGGCCTTTTTGTGATACTGATGTGTAGAAAATTCTTTCAATTCCTATGCATATGACCAATCACCAAGATAAGATGGTATGACATTTTACGAGAGATGGATTTTACTCAATCAGGTCTGGTTATAGAGCAGCCCTTAAATGGCTAAGCACCACGGTATTTGAGGAATGTGCTGGCCCGTGGAAGCAACTATAGCATCTACCCATTCCACCCAAATCGAAGGAATTTCTTTAGCAAGCTTGTAGAAGGATTATCCCGTTGAGGGCCACCCTAAGACAGCGAGGTCTGAAAATAGAGGGCATCTGTCCTTTTTGTGACAAGACAGAAACAATCTCCCATGCTTTGCTACATTGTGCCCACGTTAGCGCATGTTGGGATTTGTTACCTCTACATCCTGTCGCTCCAAATTTTCTTACTTTTTTGCGGGATCTCTTGAAGGGAAGGGGAGATAAGGTGAGTTGGGCTTGTGTAATTCTCTGGCACATATGGAAAGCCCGAAATTCTTTCCTATGACAACATTGTAGACTTGACCCCCAGGCCATAGTGACATCATCACATCGATCCCTGGAAGAATGGACAAATGCCCAAGCCCCGATGAGAGATGCTGGTATGCCATTAGGGGTTGATGCGCCAGTAATTCGATGGTCAGGCCCAACCGATGAAGCTATAAAGTACAACATTGATGCCACAATTCACTATGCTTAAAGGACAAGGTCGTATGATGTAGTCATAAGGGGTCAAAGGGGTCAGTTTATTAAATGTGTTTCGGGGTTTTCCCACTCATATTACACCCCTCTTACTGCGGAAGCTATAGTTTTCAAAAAGATTCTATCTTAATTGATACACACAGGAGTTACATCGATGGGGGTGGAGACCGATTACCTTCAACTAGTACAACGGGTCCATGGATCCAACATCGGCATTAACGAGCTGGGAGTAATCCTGGACGAGTGCAAAACCATAGCTACAGGATTTCGGTTCTTTACTTTTACCTGGATTTTCACGCATGTTAATAGGATAGCCCACATTTTAGCCAAAGCAGCTACTCGATATCCCAATAGACATAGTAGAGATAAGCCGCTAACTTTTTTATTAGATATTCTAAATTGTGATACTGGATTATCCCTTTAAATAAACCAAGTTTCAAAAAAAAAAAACTTTCTGATTATGGACAGGGGCTTTTGTTGAAAATGTGGCGTTCGTGACTTTGTAATAGATTTCGTAAATTAAAGCTACATGGATGGATCATGTGTTCATTTTGTAATTATCTCTCTAGTCTCTGCCGCAAACCACAGTGCCTGAGTGAAATATACATTATCTAGACAAAGGTCCTATGTTTCTACTTCCTCGAACTCAAAACACTCGCAAGCATTTTGTGTCTGAGCACCGAATCTATGTCTGCTCCTCTCTTCAACCTCACTCCTGATTTAGCAGTCTCGAGGCTCTGCTTGGGTCTCACCTCTCTCTTTTTTGTCTCTCATTTCTTTAGATATACTGTTACTCTCACAACAATGGGCCTCTCAAACCCAGTTCTTTTACTGGTTACTCTCTTCCAGGAACCATGACTTTTGGCGAGCAAAACACGCTGTCCCAATCTTTTCGCATTCTCGACGAGGCCTTCCATGGCGGGATCAACTTCTTTGACTCTGCTGAAATGTAACTTTTCCCATTTTCCTCTGCTAACTTTCTGAGTCTTCAACTGCTTTCACTGGGTTATGTTGTATTGCAAGTAAGTTGGAAACTTTGTTAAGGTATCCAGTGCCTCAACGCGAAGAAACTCAGGGAAGGAGCGAGGCATATTTTGGCCGTTGGGTTAAAGAAAGGAGGATTCCGCGTGATCGTGTTGTCATAGCTACAAAGGTTTTAATCCTCTGATTTATTACTATGTAGAAAGATTATAATTTTGATTCTATGTATCGCATGATCAGATTTTTGTGGTAAAGCCGAGTTATTCTTGAAGGATCTTTTTAGTTCTGTTGTGCTTGTTTGATTGCTAATGGATGAATGGTCGAATGGGTATATGTACTTGGAATTATGAGTAGAGAAGGAGGTGTCTTGTCAAGTTGGTTGATTTTGGACGTAAGATTGGTGTACTTCTGTGGGAAACATCATCCTGACTTGCAGCATCATATTGTCCATATCTTTCACTCCAGAGTTTGTGTGCGGAACTTGCTGGGGCTTTTGAATAATTTCATAGGCTCTCCAGTATTAGGGTCAGTGTCACTAGGAGAAAAATAGCAGATAAGTACTTAGTTTGTACTTATATTATCTTATATTGTTCATCTACTAATAGAATTCATAAACGGAATCTGATTTGCTTTTCCCTTCTATATAACAGGGGAACTTGGAACCTTTGGCTGAACCATAATTTAACAATAGTCAGCAGAATTCCTCATCTTGCTGCTTTCCATGCTAATGAAATTTTCTATTAACTAATTGTTCTCATCTTTTGTAATAACCCATTGTCACATAAAATACATGTGAAAAGTCTTCTCATTCTGATCTGATGGCGACAAATAGTTTGATCCAGGTTGCAGGACCTTCTGGACAAATGTCTTGGATACGAGGTGGACCAGAATGTTTGGATGCCCAAAATATTACCGAGGCTATTGATAGTAGGTTGGTATATGCATACGTAACTATTGTAGAAGGATGGTGCACTGTGAGGCCCTTTTTATTAATTCAAAATTGGATTGCCGTCAAAGATTTGTGAACAATTGCTGATAGTTATCTGTCTGGCTTTGGTTGAAAACAATAAATATAATCAATATTGTTATAATAGTTTTTGATTGATTAGAATATCCTAATACAAACATATTGTGAAAAAGTTTGATTGCTGAATTTTGATTATTTGATTAATTTGTCTATTGATTTGATTATTATGATTGATGCAGTTTGATGCGACTACAGCTGGACTACATTGATCTCTATCAAATTCATTGGCCCGATCGGTTTGTATGTGAATCATGCTGTTTTTCATCATTATCAACGTGTGCATGTTTGTCTGCATCTGCATGGATATTTTTGTGGCTCTACTGCTTTATTCATTTATATTTTGTTTGCTTTAGCTGTATTATGTTTTCTTTCTTTTGTTTCCTTAAAACATCAATAGTTGCTTCTTCAGGTATGTTCCGATGTTTGGAGAAACTGAGTATGATCCAACCCGACAGTTTTCCTCAGTTTGCATTGAGGAACAGCTTGATGCTCTTGGTAGAGTGGTTAATGCTGGCAAGGTGAGTGGCAAATTGTCAAAGTCAATCGCTTACTAAGAATACAGCTAATAACTTGGGACCTTTTTTTGTAGATAAGATACATTGGACTCAGTAATGAAACACCTTATGGTGTTATGAAGTTTCTTCAGATTGCTGAAAGGGCTTCTCACTACCCAAAGATAATATCTATACAGGTTTTGGATTTATTACTCTGCACTTTATTGATGCTTATGATCTTTGTCCTATTCAACACTTTCTTCTCTGCCTTTCTAGCATCCGCTTGCATGTTCCACTCCTTTGCTTTTTGAATTTTCTTTGGATTAATGCTAATCCACAGCTTTTCTTTTTCAATAATAGAACTCTTATAACTTGCTCAACCGAACTTTTGATTCTGGATTGGCTGAATGCTGTCATCATGAAGGGTATGTTTTGTTCTGGAAATAAGTACTCTGTTTAAAATTAAACATGTTTGTTCCGAGTCTGAAATATTCATTTGTCTTATTTTATATTAATAATTGCCCCCTTTCATGTTTATCCCATTGTCCAGTAGAACTTCCTTTGATCATGGCTGAAATTTCACGATGAATGTTATTACTCCATTTTCAATATACAAGATGTTTGTTGTCCTTGTAAAATATCATTGTTAATTCTAAGCTAGGAAAAACTACCGTATCCTCTGATATAGTGGAGACGTCAAAGCGCAAAACCTCTTTTACTATGCAACTGTTTTATGTAATGGATTATAGTGGGATATGTAAGTTGACTTTTTGTTTGAATAAACTTACAGTTATTTTTCTCTAGATTTCTGCTCAACTATGTAATCTGACTTTACTGAACAGAAAGATGTAAGTTATTCTTGAAAATGGTTTTATGGAAGGCCACCTTATAATCAGTCTATTTTTGTATTATTGATTTGTTGTAGAGTCAGCTTATTGGCCTACAGTCCCCTGGCAATGGGCATACTATCTGGGAAGTATTTTGCACCTGACGGGGGTCCAACTGATGCCAGGTTAAATCTTTTTAAAGGTCAATCATTGAATCTTCTCTTTTCCCTTTTATCACATGAAACTTTTGTCCGATAATCAAACCGCTACCTTTTACATTTCATGATGGTTGAACTATCTCTCCTTTCAGGAAGGTATTCAGAAGGAGAATCAAGATACAACCTGTGTAATAACATCGTAAAAACAGCTACTATGGTAAGTATATTCTTTTATGGTTTTGAGCTTTATCTCCTTTTTACCTATAGAGGTCATAAATAACTGATTGAATGAGTTTGATGGTAAGTTTGGATGCTACCACTTAATGCTGACAAACCAAAAATGAAGAAAGGGCAGTTGAAATTGCTTCTTGAACACTCTATCCTTTGATACAATTTTGCAAGTGTAATTGGATTCAAGTTTTAGACTGATGACTTTGCTTAATTACCACTTAACTTCCTATTTCAACATTAGTGGAAAATGTTGTGAAAGGTAACTCAACCTTTCCTTTCATCTTCTTTCCTCACATCCTTCCTACCCCTCTTCTGTGGGACATACTGAACCCATTTCTTTCTTTTGAAACAAACATGAGCTTAGGAGAACCTTAGTTGGGAGGAACATAACCTTTACTTTTACTAGCATTCGCCCAGCTGACTCCTTTGGGATCATCATCCCTTTCTTTCTTTTGGAACAAACACAATCTAAACAGTTGATGGTTTTTTTGAGCTATAAGAGCCAATAGTAAAGATCTATTCAAGTGGGTGATGGATTGGGTCCATAATCTGTTCTCTTTCCCCAGAAAGGAACAACTTCATTGTGTGCATTACATATTAGTTGTGCTTGTATTTCTGACTCTGCATCTTCTTATGACGTGCAGGAGTACCTTGGCATTGCTAAACGATATGGACTTCATCCTGTATCTCTAGCAATTGGTATGATATCTGCTTGTGTTAATTGCTCGTGCATTTTTGCTTTTACATGCTTGTGAACTGGTATAGCACCTTCAGTTTTCCTCTTCATCGTAAGTGCCATATTCCAACGGAACAGGAGTGCCTTAATTTGGTTATAGAAACTTTGCTTGTGCATCATTATAGTAAAATCTTTTTGAATGGACCCGTATGACCTTTTAACAATCTTGACTCTCAAAACTATTTCCTTATGGAGCTTTTAATTGCATGATAGAGTTGCTCCTTAGTTTGCCTTTCTTAAAATACGTCCCTCACCACCAACCTGCGAATCTGTCCACCATCTAATGACTTCGGCTGCTATGTACAAACAAATAAGAAACAAAGAACATCCACTTTGGCCTGCCTTAGTTTTCAACCTTGATGTATGTTTTTACTTCTTGGTTTTCCGCAGCTTTTGTTTTGAGACAGCCACTTGTGGCCAGTGCAGTATTTGGAGCTACTAGGTCATCCCAACTCCAGGAGCTTCTCAATGCAGTGGAAGTTGATCTTACACCTCAAATTGTTACAGAGCTCAACAAGGTTCATGCTAGATTTCCTAATCCATGTCCCTGATGACCCTTGTCCCATTGGTAAGGCCACTTTTATTATATCGATTTTGCAATTCTGGATCATCAGTTCATGTGTCAACTTTAACAAAAGGACCAATCTAGGTACTACCAGAGCCTTAATTAACAACATCTGTGTTGTTTTATGTAGTGTGGTCAAAACACATATTGGATATGTGACGTTTTTGCATAATTGAGGAAGAACTTGTAAAATCCAAACAGAATCGATTGAAAGATCAGAATTTGTTAGTTTCGCTAATTGTTATTCTGTTTCTTTCGTTTTTCTTCTTGTTCTCACTTGGAACATAGTTAAATTCCATACAAATGAAGATATCTCTTATCAAGTTACCAACTCAAAATGGGACTAACACGAAATCTTGTTTATCTAAATGCATAAGTTCAGATAATGCTGAGAACAAAATATGACTTACCATTTCTAATCATTATATCATTGATCTTTTCTATCTTTACATGCTTTTGGTGAACAAATGAGAATATGTTTGACATTTAATCCCTTGAAAGAACTCAGAAAATATCAACATAATCTTAAATTTTGGTAGGAAAACAATGTTGTTCTAATTTCCTTAAGTGCTGGTTAGATATACATACATACAAATATCCTGCAATAGTTACCTCGTAATTACAATGACCATTGTAACACTGTCCCAACTCCCATGTACACTAACTGCCCGGATGGAACATGAAGACAAGAAGCCATTTTCATGTAAATCAGCTATAACTTGATCTAAGGGGAAACATTGACCACATTACACAGAAACTATGTTAATTCAACACAAGTTCAAGCTCCCTCCTTCAAACTCACAAAAACGGTAAGAGCATCACTCATATCCAACCAACGTTCAGTGGTCATGGTAACAAACTTCACAAGCTATTACAGGGTTCTTTACAGAACTGCAGAATCTAGTATTCAAACAAGGTACATTACGGATGGATCTCTTATAAATAAAGCATGGTTTGGGAGATCTACTTCTTGACTTTTGATTCCTTCTCATCATATGATTCCTCGTCATCGTAGTATTCTTCATCATCATCATAGTAGTCATAATAATATTCTTCGTCTTCGTCTTCGATCTTACCATTCTGCAGCAAACCTCCTGACTGCTGTCCTCTCAATCGTTCTTGAATCCTATCCCGGATGGCTGTGCCCTAAATGATGCCAAATGCAATAGTAAGAATGAATGAATTATACGCAGTAGGTTCTGCAACCAGTGTTTGACATATCATGGCTGAGATGTGAGTAATACCATTTTATGGCATCCTTCTTCAAACATTTCCAAAAATCCAGCAACCCAGCGATCAGCATTTTCCACCCATTCATTACGATGCATTGCAACAGTTTGAATCTAAAAGACAGCTTAATCCATCAGCTTCTTAATTGAGAGTACAAATAAAAGCACCAGAAAACCAGAACATGGAAGTTCAACTAGCATGATGAAAATGTACAGCAAAGTGCAGTAGATAATCAGACAGCCAATAAAATATAAGATACTTTTGAACATTGCACAGAAATTATGTAAGAGTAAAAACAATCTAACAGTGATCTTTGCAATTACTTCGAAAAGCAAATCCAAGCTTAGGTGAGAGTGTACGTGGTGCAATCAAAAGCTAATCAAGAAAATTATAGTGCAGAAATAGACAGAATAAAAACTTGAGCATCTGACACTTCAAACGTGGAAAGAACACACTAATAACAAATGAAAACAGTGAGATACAACAAGAGAAAAGGAAGAAAGCATGGAAACAGTTTGGCTTCTATAAACCAAGAGCAATTTTATTTCAAACATGTAAAAGAAATAACGATTGGATGGCATTCACAAAATATTAAACCTTCTGATTAACAAACAAATCTTAACTATGGAAAGTAAAGGCAGGAACAAAGGGAAAAGACAAAAACTAATTGATAAGTTATCGACAGGCACAATAATGCTTGACTTGGTTTCGTATATTAATTATATAACCACCAAAGGAAACAAAGAGAAGATTTGTAAATGTTGAAGGAGAAACAAAACCTAACCTTTTCTCCAACTTTTTCTTGATGTTCCTTCACTTTCTCTTGCAGCTTCTTCAACCTCATGTTGACTCTTAATCGCTTCTCCTATTAACATTACACCAAACAGAAATATCCTATCTTCAGAAAATAATTTGTAGGGAAGAGAGAGAAAATGTGCAGTTTGTATAGCAGCATTCGATCAGAACCAGGCAAACTGATAACATCAAAATAGAAGCATGCCTTCACGTAGCTAACACCAAGCTCTTTCCTTGAATATCCTCTGTCCAAATTACGCATGACATACTGATTATAATCTTTAACAATCCTCATAATTATGTCAGATGTAGAAATCCCCTCGGTTCTTTTTGTTTCCTTAAACCTCCCAACTTTTTTGACCTGTAAGTGAACTAAGTTGGTATAAATAAAAAACAAGAAACTGGAATATAATACAACACAAACACTTGTGTTCAGCTTACAAATTCATAAACATCCTTTCCAGCTCCACTAGCATCTG
This sequence comes from Erythroxylum reticulatum, assembly GCA_025504915.1. Lineage (NCBI taxonomy): Eukaryota > Viridiplantae > Streptophyta > Magnoliopsida > Malpighiales > Erythroxylaceae > Erythroxylum > Erythroxylum reticulatum. The sequence goes on along the minus strand of JANSVA010000003.1, from coordinate 2,950,451 downwards.
CGTAGCTGTAAACAAATGGAGACAAAGTTCAGAAGATCATATATATGCTTGATTATTATATCAATTAGAATCAAGTGAATTATAAATTCCCAGAATCAGAAAATAGAATCAATATAAATACTGAAGAAATCTATTCAAAACCTTGTCTCATAAGCCCCAACTACTAAACTTAGCATATGAAGCAAAAGAAAGAAAAATAAGTAGCATCCTGGAATATTTTGGTCTGAATTCTAAAGAAGAGCATTGTGGCCAAACAACCAATGTTATGATCAAGAAATAAAGGGAAAGAGCAGCATTGGCCAAATTAGCACATATCATTCTGGTCAAGAGACTTACGGAAGAGCATCATGGGCCACATAATCAATATTATGTTTGTCAAGAAATTCTTGTGTCACCACCCAAGGTGCATCAGGAATCACTTCATCTACCCATCTGTAGAAAAGTTAACAGAAAATCGATGTTTAAATGCCCTCAATGTAACCGGAACTAGTGATCTCAAGCATCATATCTGCTACAAGGAAATAGTACCCTCAATATAATATCGATAAATTTCAGAGCAAAATTCAATTACAAGTATATATCAATGAAATTCATAGAATAGTGTGATTATCAGGTGTCAATAAGTTAATTGAAAGGGAAATTCATACTTGCAGTGGCGAAGAGATTCATAGCGCTCAGCTTCAGTCATAACAGTTTTGCCCTTGTATTTGTGGGTGGTTTCGTCATTGCAACATCCAACAAGCAAGTACGTGTGTGGAAACCTAAAATCGCATGTTAGCATTTAAAACAGTAAATATCAAAACTTTCTAATCATCGCAATATAGCAGAAGGAAGATGAAATATCTAAAGAAGGTAAAACAACATCGGATTATACAAACTAAAATCAGTATCACAGTATGGTGAAACACCATATGCTAAGTCCAATAAACACAGAGTGAAAAAGAAAAAAAGTGACGACACAAATTCGTAAACGTAGAAACTTCCCTTACTAGTATGCATCATAGTCCATCATCACGAAACAGAAGTAGCCACCACAATCATGCAAACACTACAAAATTCTATCTAACGAATATATATAACCATCACAGCAAATAAAAGAAACATAAGATCTATATTCAAACATAAAATTATATGACCACAAATCATTCTCTGCAGTGATAAATACCCATTAATTGTTGACATGAGTTATGCGAAAAAGCAACAGAATTTCAAGTAAACAAGAAAAATCGAGAGATCTAATGAACTTGCAACTTCCAATTTCCCAACAAAACATAATCAAATACACTAATCGGCCAACACCACCATGGCAGAAGGCCCAGAACACAACAGAACTGTAATAAAAAGAAAAAACAAGAGAAACCCACGAAATTATTCACATGAAAGGACAGGAACAAATGAAAGGAAACAAAAATCAAGCACAGAAAAGAAGAGGTACAGTTTCTTGGCTTGCTCAAGAGAGCGAGCGTGACCGAAGTGGAAAAGGTCGTAGATCCCATCGGCGTAGACACGAGCGGGGCGGTTTCTGTGAGAATCCGATTGGTTACCGTTCACATCCTGTTTCTCGTCCATCCGAATCGGAATCAACACACACTCTGTTCTGCGTTCTCTGTTTTCTGTTCTCCTGTTCTCTGCCCCTTTTGCCTTCTTTTTTTTTGGCTAATTATTTTTTTTCTTCCCTAGTCTTTCTTCTTTCTTTATTTTTTATTTTTTAATTTAGGGTCTAAAATTAGCAACGGATTGAGGAGTTGGAATCTTCGGCTAGTCCTTGTTGACCAACAAGTTATTATTATTTGGAATCTTCTACTTATTCTAAATATTTTTGTTTATTTATTTATTTATATATTTACTTATTTGTTTACCTATTTTTAAAACTTTTATGAATATGTTGGAACAATTTTTCTACTTATTATTATTATTATTATTAACTCTAATCTAATATTGGTCATAATTGTTAAAAGTATTATAATTTTTCTTAATTTATCATTCTATTAAAAAAATACCAAAATCAGAAAAACTCTATTTCTAATTTTATAATTTTTTTACGAAATTAATATTTTTTAAAAAATTAATATGATTAAATTGATGTAAAAGAACATGCAATTTTTGTTTTTATTTGTTTTTAATAATTATTATATTAAAATAATCTAACATTTTAAATTTCAGTATTATTAAAATTTTTAGATAATTTAAAACAATCAAAAATATTTTAAAAATAAGTAAGAAGAAGTTTGTTTTATTTATTTATTTATTAAGTTACATACCTCGATATAAGTCTTTTTTGTGACTACCTTTACTTGTAGTGCTTTTTGTTTGGTACATCATGACGGCATGGAGAGTAATCGTTCCAACCACCAAATACTTTAATTCACTTTTATAAACTTTTTAAATAATTAAAGAAGGTAGAGAGATATAAATCTTATAATTTAAAAAATTTAGAAACTATTTAATATTCAATATTCTCGATTTTTTAAAATTTTCAGTTTTATATAAGACCTTCTTCCCTTATACTATTTAATTAAAAAATAATTATAAATATAAAATCGAACATACTCAACTAATAATTTATTTTAACTATCTCAAATTATTAATTTAATTTATTAGGATAGAATTTAAGAATCATATTAATAATATTTTATTAGTTTATGTATATTTTATCCTTAGTTTTAATCAAAGTTTTAAAAAAAAGGGGATTATTAAAATTTTCAATAATTTTAATAATAAAAAACAAAATCTAAAATTTATTAAATTATGAGAAAGTATACGCCTTTTATCAAATTAAATAATTAATTTGATTAGTGAAATAATTTTTAAAATATATAATTTAAATTTTATATAAATTCTTTTATCATAAAAGTAGGTAAAAATATATATATTATAAATTTTTTAAGATAGTATTCAACAAATTAAAGGAACAAACTTAAATTTAACCATTCATATTACATGATTGAACATGAATACACATTTTCGTCACTAAATATTTGGGAGGGGTGGATGTAATTATAGGAGTTTAATGGAGGATAATTGATGATTATTGTTTCCTTCTTCTTCAAGCATTTCTTTTCCTCCTTAACAATTGGCTTTGGAGGAGGTTCTTGCTTTACAACCTCCACATGCTTCCCTAACCTTCTCGTTAGAGTTTTTACTAGTTCTGATTCTTCAAGAACTCCCCTTACTGTGATCTGTGACTTGCCCATGTCTGCTTCTGCTCCTATAATTCCTGTAAAAAAAAAATCACTATAGAAAAAGCTGAATAAGTAAAGAAACTTTTGGTTTTTAGTTTTAATACCTTTCATGCTCTCCAGATATGTCTTAGCATCTTCTGCACAACCTTCACAGTGCATGTTCATCTTTAGCACCACGGTCTTTACCTCAGGCTACATATATACATACAGCTCTAACGAGTGATAAGTCAAACAGAATTTATCCAAGTATTAGTGATCATTAATATTACCTGTGGTTTCTTTGCTGGCTCATTTTTGTTTCTGTCAGTAGTCTCAGGTTCAGGTTTTGGAGAAAGCAGTTCGACGTTTCTGCTGTATTTCTTTTGCAATCTCTTTAACACCTCCATGGGATCAACCTTTTTCCCTTTCAGAATTACCTCATTGTTGGCCATATCAACATTTATTTCTTCAATACCTATCCATA
>JANSVA010000003.1:2923532-2946706 GCA_025504915.1 Erythroxylum reticulatum | reverse complement strand
ATCTTCTGCACAACCTTCACAGTGCATGTTCATCTTTAGCACCACGGTCTTTACCTCAGGCTACATATATACATACAACTCTAACGAGTGATAAGTCAAACCGAGTTTATCCAAGTATTAGTGATCATTAATATTACCTGTGGTTTCTTTGCTGGCTCATTTTTGTTTCTGTCAGTGGTCTCAGGTTCAGGTTTTGGAGAAAGCAGTTCGACGTTTCTGCTGTATCTCTTTTGCATTCTCTTTAACACCTCCACGGGATCAACCTTTTTCCCTTTCAGAATTACCTCATTGTTGGCCATATCAACATTTATTTCTTCAATACCTATCCATATTCACATTACATATCCAACCAAGTAAAATATCTGTAATATCATATGTTTCCTGGAGCCAGAAAAGAAAAGCCAAAACTGAAGCTGCAAATGGAAATGGAATGGAAGCTTTACTACCTAGAATTCCTTTCAAGCAAGTGTAGACCTTCTCAGAACATCCTTTACAGTGCATGTAAACTTTCAACACGATATCTTCTTCCTATAATCGAAAAGGAGATTAAAATATGAATAACAGACAATATAAATGAATCAACAACAGAAACAGAAATTTTCAGAAATAAAAAATGAACAGTGAAGCGTACCTTCCCCATGACTGGTCTGAGTTCTTGATGATGTTTAAGAGTAGTGAAAGGGCTTAGTTTAGCAGCAGAATGTAATGTCCAAATGGGTATTCAACAGTTTTTATCCTAATTAATCCTTAATAAAGTCCAGTATTGAGAAACAGATGCACACTTCAATAACAATAACTATAGAACCTGGCTACGTTACACTAGAGTTTTTTAAAAAATTAATATATGTGTATGCCCCATTAATGGAAATTAACTATCAATTTAGTGGACATAACAATTATGAAAGCAATTCTTTTACGAGAATATGTTTATAGAAAATAATTAAATATCATATTAGTTCTAAATATCATCCTTTTCTCTTAAATTATTCAGATATAAAATGTAAATAATAAAAAATAATATAATATTATCAATATATATATGAATTTAAGTGAGATTTGATATCATCTTTTTTATTTAAATTATTTGTGTTTAAAATACAACTAATTAAAAATATGATATAATATTCTAAAAATTCTTACCAATTTGATTAAATTTATCAAAAGATATATATATATATATGTGTGTGTGTGTGTGTGTGTGTGTGTGTGTGTGTGTTAATTTTGTTGGGAAAATTACAAATTAAATCTCACAGGTAAAATAAGTAAGGAAACAGCATGTAAAATTTAATGTGGTTCACTCTCTAATTTGGGCTATGTCCATAGGTCAAACTCCAAATAAAACTTGCACTAATAAAAATAATAGGTATGGAGAGTGAAAAATGATATGAAAAAATAGTGATACTCACACACAAGGTGTTTTCCAAATTTACTAACCCTAGAATAATATCTTAACTATTTTGTCATTTACCCTTTTAGGAAAACGTTTCCTAAAAATACCCTAAAATCACTCTCTCACACAAAATGGCTCTATAAAATTCACTCTCAAACTCACCACACATCTCATGCACGCTTGATGTGCATATGTCTTAAGAGAGGAGGAAGGAAGGGTCTTTTATAGACCCTCCGTCGCCTTTACCACAGCTTTCATATTGCAAGCTGTGGCTGTCCAAAAACTCAACTTGCATGGAAGTTATCAAACGTCATAGCTTGCATGCAAGTTATTCTCAACAACTTGCTTTTTTTTAATACTTAAATCTAGAATGGTGATACTATGTATGTCGGTACCGCCTTACAATTCTCCCCCTATCGACTACATGATATTTGCTATCATTCCTATAGATGATCGACAGAACTCAAACTTTCCCTTGGGTAGAACTTTTGTCATCATATCTAATCCATTCTCATCCGTATAAATCTTCTCAAGTTGTAATAGCTTCTTCTCTAATACCTCTCTGATCCAATGATATCTCACATCAATATGCTTTCATCTTTAAGGAATGAGGAATTTTTCCCAAGGTGAATAGCGCTCTGGCTGTCACAAAACAGTTGATATCTATCTTACTAAAAACTAAGTTCATCTAAGAACTTCTTCATCCATAGGAGCTCTTTGCATGCTTTAGTTGTAGCAATAAATTCTGCTTCAGTGGTGGATAGAGCAACACATTTTTGCAATTTTGATTACCATGGCATGGCTCCCCCTGCAAAGATAATTAGATAACTTGAAATAGACTTTCTCAAGTCAACATCGTTGGCCATGTCTGCATCTGTATAACTAACTAACACAAGCTTGGTAGTTCGAAAACATAAGCATATTTTGGAAGTACCACGCAGTATCTGAGAATCCACTTCACAACAGCTCAATGTTCCTTACTAGGATTTGAAAGGAACCTACTCACTACTCCAATTGCGTGAACAATAACTAGCAGTATACATATCATGACGTACATCAACCTTTTAACTGCATAAGCATAGGGGACTTTCATCATTTCTTCCTTCTCTTTATCTATCGAAGGGCGTTGCTTAGTATTCAACCTAAAGTGATTAGCAAGAGGACAACTAACCGCTTTAACTTTATCCATGTTGAACCTCTGAAGTACTTTCTCAATGTACTTCTCTTATGATAACCATAATTTATTAGTGCCCTTGTCTCTGATAATCGTCATGCCAAGAATCTGCCTTGCTAGCCTCAAGTCTTTCATAGCAAAAGACTTACTTAATTGCTTCTTTAAATTGTTAATCTTGTTCATATTTTGGCCAATACTCAATATATCATCAACATAAAGTAAAAGAATAATGAAATCATCATTAGAGAATTTATGTACAAAAACACAGTGATCTGAAGCAGTTTTCTTATGGCCTTACTCTCCCATAACTGTTTCAAACTTCTTATACCACTGTCTTAGTGCCTGTTTTAAACCATAAAGACTTTTCATCAATCTATACACATAGTCCTCTTTCCCTTTTTTCTTGAAGCCCTCTAGCTGCTCCATATATATCTCTTCTTCCAAATCTCCATGAAGAAAAGTTGTCTTGACATCCAGTTGCTTTATTTCTAAGTTTAAACTTGCTGCTAAATAGAGCATTGTACCGATGGATGTCATTTTAAGTACTAGTGATAATATCTCGTCAAAATTAATATTTTTTCTTTGGTTGAATCCTTTAACAACCAATCTAGCTTTGAATCATGGATGAGGATTGTGTTCATCATACTTAATCTTGAACACCTACTTATTTTTCAAAGCTTTCTTGCCTTTTGGCAACTTCCCCAACTCAAAAGTTTTATATTCATGTAAGAACTTCATCTCATCTTGTATGACTTTAAACTAATCATCTTATATTCATCTATCATCGCCTCTTGAAAATTCTCAAGTTTTCCCCTATCAGTAAGTAACATATACTGATTACTGGAGTATTTAGTATTAGTTTGTCTTGAATGCATAGATCTCCTTATTAGAACCTGAGCAGTCTCTGGTGCTAGTGGTTGATTCTAGACATCATCTTCATCAGAATCTTCATCTAATTGATTTTGAATGGTAGCATCATCATTATCTACATTCGGCTAGAGATTTTCAATTTCATCTGTAAATTGTCTTGGCATCGTTTTTGGAGTAATTAACTCTAAGTCCACCGAGTCACCATTAGTTCTTGAAACATCCATTTTCACTTTGTCAAGATCTTCAATGGATTGATCTTCGACAAATATAGCGTCATAGCTTCGAATCAACTTCTTTTAGACTGGATCATAAAAATGATAATCGAATTAATCTTCTCCATAACCAATAAATATACACTAGCAAGTCTTGACGTCAAACTTGGATCTCTAATCTTTAGGGATATGGACATAAGCTTTGCATCCAGAAACCTTTAAATAATTATAGGAAACATCCTTTCCTAGCCATACTTTCTTCGAAACATTAAACTGTAAAGAGATGCAAGGTGAGCGATTTAATACATAAACTGTTGTGAATAAAACCTTATCCCAAAATATCTTAAGCAACTTTGCATTTGAGAGTAGGCATCTAACTCTCTCCATCAAAGTCATGTTCATCCTCTCAGCTAAATCATTCAACTACGGTGTTTTAAGAGGAGTAGTCTGATGTCGAATACCATACTCTTTGCAATAACATTAAATGGTTAAGTGTACTCTCTACCATTATCTGCTCGAATGCATTTCAACTGTTTCCCAGTTTGTCTTTCAACTGAGGCATGGAATTGCTTGAAAATATCTAACACTTTATCTTTAGTCTTTACTGTGTATGCCTATGTCTTCTTAAAATGGTCATCAATGAAAGTGACAAAGTATTGAGCACCACCTAGTGAATTTGGCGTTGGCCCACATAGATCTGAGTGTACTAAATCCAACACATTCTTCATTCTGGAAGGAAGGGAACTTTTGAGAGCAACTCTATTTTGCTTTCCTGGAAAACAATTAGCACATTTCTTTAAATATACCTGGTCAAATCCAAATAATGCATTCTTTTTCACTAATTGAGTCATCCCCTTCTCGCTCATATAATTGAGTCTCTTATGCCACAATTCAATTGCATCATCTTTCTCAATTGGATTCACAACATCATTGAAGACCTTTGCCTGCATCACATACAACTTTAAGCACTTCTTACCTTTGGTGATTACCAAAGAGCCTTTAGTAAGTTTCCATTTGTCATCTTTAAAAGTGCAGCAAAAATTTTCATCATCAAGTATGCCAACCGAGATCAGATTTCAAAGATCAAGAACATGTTTGACATATTTTAGAGACAGTCTCATGCTATTGTTTGTCTCCAAGTAAATATCATATTTTTCGGTGATTTTGGCTAAACCTTTATTTCCCATTTTAACGACACCAAAATCTTCTTGTATATATGATGAGAAGAGTTCTTTATGTGATGTGGCGTGAATATTGGCACCACTGTCACCTATCCAGTTAAACTCACAGGATGCACTATTCACATTATTATCATATGAGACGATGTGAAAGTCATCAATGGTGGTGGTCATCAATGCATGTTCATCATCGCTGCTATCATCTTTCTTGACTTCTTTGCCTTTGTTTTTTTCTTCTTTGAAGTTTCGGTAGAACCTTTTGATGTGACTCTTCTTTTTGTAGTGATGGCACTCAACGTTTGCATATTTATTTGATCTTCCTCTACTCTTATCTCTGAATTTTGGATCTCTAGATTTGCTCCTCCCCCTATAACCTATGACCAAAACTTCTGACTATGTTGAAGAGACCGAACTCTGTGATATCTGTCTCATCTCTTTATTTAGAATTCCACTTTTTACAGATTTTATGTTAACAACACTGTCAACTGCAAAATTGGTGATTGAAAACTTCAAAGTCTCTCAATACTCTGGCAAAGAGGTAAGTATGAAAAGGGCAAGCACTTCATCATCGAATTTTACGCCCATTCTTAACAATTGATCCATGATCCCTTGAAATTCATTCAAGTGATCTGCCATAGAGGTATCTTCTCGATATTTTATATGTACTAATTTTGTCAAGTAAAAAAATTTATTGTTACCGATTTTTGAGGCATATAACTCTTCGAGCTTCTTTCACAATGCCTGTGCGTGAGTCTCATTACAGATATGATTAGACACATTATCTTTAATAAAGTGCTGAATAAAACTACATACCTGCTCATGCTCAAACGCCCACTCCTTGTTCGATTGATTTTCGAGTTTTGTTGTGGTAAACACCGGTAAATGTATTTTTTTGATGAACAGAAGATCTTTCATCTTGTTCTTCCATATGTGGTTAGTTGGAGCCATTTAGGCTATCATCTTGCTTATTTTTGCCTGCATCTTTGATGAAAAATGCTTTGACACAGAATTAAATCCGCTCTAATACCACTTGTTGGGAAAACTACGGATTAAATCTCATTGGTAAAATAAGCAAGGAAATAACACGTAGAAATTTAATACAGTTCACTCTCTAATTTGGGCTACGTCTACGAATGAAATTCTAAATAAAACTTCTACTAATGAAAATAACAGGTACAAAGAGAAAAAAATGATACAACAAAATAGTGGCACCCACACATAAGGTGTTTCCCAAATTTACCATCCTTAGGATAATATCTTCACTATTTGTCATTCACTCTTTTAAGAAAATATTTCCTAAAAATATCCTAAAAGTTACTCTCTCGTATAAAATGACTCTCTAAAATTAACTCTCAAACTCACCAGGCATCTTATGCACGTTTGATTTGCATATGTCTTAAGAGAGGAGAAATGGAGGGTCTTTTATAGACCCTCCACACTTTGCATGCAAGCTGTCCACGGTCACAACTAGCACGTAAGTTGCATGCAGCTTACTTTTTTTTTTAATACCTAAATCTAGAATGATGGTATCATGTATTTCCGTACTGTCTTACAAATTTTCCCAAATTACCGTATACATTTTATGAATGAATGTATAGGTTGATGTTGAGTAATTGCTAAGTCGAAGCATTTGCCTGCTACAAACATGTCCACTACTTCACTGTCCTCCTAATCAATTGAACAGATTCTCAGAAAATGCCATAGCTGATAGCCTGGAAAACGCACCGTAGTGTTTGTCCAAAAGATCTCATCTCTTGTACCGGAACCTTGAAATCTAACCTAAGAGATGTCGAGCTGAGACTTAAGTTCTCCCTCGTTCAATAGGCCAAGTTTTTGATTAACATTATCAAAATTACTCTTTATGAGTGATTTCTTCGGTAGAAAGAATATTTAGATGAAATAAATTATGTTAAGTGCACAAATAAAAATGAACTATCATTCCAAATCATGGCATATGTTATTTAGAAAAAAGAGCATATAATATTAGAAACTACATAAAAGATAAGAATCTAAAAGGTTTTACATAGCAGGTTACAAGATATGCAAGATCAAATAATATTAATGTTTAAGAAAAAAAATTATTGATGATAAGTTAAAAGATTAAGAGTAAAAGGCATAGATCTTTAAGATAAATTATTAATATTTGAAATTTTAAAAAAAATTATTTTTTCAAAAACTCCTTATATCACTCTTGTAGTAATAAATTTTACTTAAATGACGATTTAATTCAAATTAAGCTGATTAAATCTGATATAAATTAACAATTCATTATAACTATCTTAAATTATTAATTTATATCAAATTTAATTAAATTTTGATTAATTAAATTCGGTGATCATATTAGTGATATTTAATTAGTTTATATATAGAATTATCACATATATTTTTATCATTATTTTTAACCAGAATTTAAGAATAATTTTTTAAAAAATTAAAAAAAATCTTTCTCAAAATTTAAAATATAAAATATTTTTAATTTTTAAACTATATGTGAAATTAGTGTCTTTTACCCTAAAACCAACGTCAAATGTTCCAGAATTAAAGGTTTTGGAATGAACATACAAAAGCAGTTGAGTCTTAGTGAGTTGGGCCATTATAGACCCCAGCCTTAGGTCATCAAAACCAAGCTCCAACGGGCTGGGCTCTTCGCTGTCCTGTAACCAGCAAGGGAAAGCAGGACACAACTTCAGTCAGTCACAGAGCAGAACATCCTCTTCACGGAGGTTCTAAGTTGTTCGCCGAACATGACTATGTGCACGGAAGACATAAAAAGCCATCGACTTTAAGTCACTATAGCTAGACATACTTGGCATAATTCTATCTCCAGTAACACATGGTATGTGATTATTCTACCTTTTCTGTTTGTTTGTTCGTTCTTGGGTTTGGTTCAGTACGAGGAAACCAGACAGAATGAACAAAAGTGCTTCTAACTTGTCCACTAGGTTGTTAAATATAACCATTGAAGCATTCTGCAAAGCGAATGAGCTGAACAGAGCAGAATTGGTCTTTGTTGATAGTGTGAGATTGGGTGTTCTTCCTAATGTTGTCACTTTCAACGTACTTATCAATGCGTACTCTCGCCTCGTTAGTTTCGATGCTGCTTATTCTATTATGCATAGAATGCACGAAGCTGGTATTGACCCAAATGTTGTTTCTTACAATTCACTTATTGCTTGTGCCACTAGAAACTGCTCTTTGTCTAAGTCCGTTGACTTGTTTGAGGAAATGCGTGTGAGACGTATAACTCCTGATGTTTGGAGTTATAATACATTGATGCATTGTTATTTTAAGTTGGGTATGTGGCAAGAAGCTAATCGGGTGTTTAATGATATCTTAATTCGTGATTTCTCTCCTTGTGAGGCGACATTTAACATATTGCTTAATGGGCTTTGCAAGAATGGTTCTGCAATTCAGGCGCTTAGGTTGTTTAGGAGTTTACAACAAAATGGTTTTGTTCCTCAATTGATTACCTATAACACTCTTATTCATGGGTTGTGTAAAGCTAGGAGATTGAGAGCTGCACGGAGGATTTTGAAGGACATCGAGGCCTCTGGGTTTGTGCCAAATGCTATAACATATACTACAGTAATGAAATGCTGCTTTAGGTCTAGGAAGTTTAATCAAGGATTTGACATACTGAAAGAAATGAAGACTAAGGGATATACATTTGATGGTTTTGCATACTGTACAGTTATTGCTGCTCTAGTGAAAATTGGTAGGATGGCTGAGGCAACTGTTTACGCGGAGGAGATGATTGGGATTGGCATTGAGCTTGATATAGTGTCTTGTAATACGATGATTAATTTATATTGTAAAGAACAGAAGTTTAAAGAGGTATATGAACTGGTTGATGAAATAGAAAGATATGGTTTGCAATGTGATGAGTATACACACACAATAATAGTAGATGGTTTGTGCAAAGCAGGTGACATTGAGGGGGCTCAGCGACATTTGAAGTATATGAATGTTATGGGATTTGGTAGAAATTCCGTTGCATTAAACTCTATAATAGATGGACTGGGTAAAAGTGGTCAGATTGATAGTGCCTTGAAAATGTTTGAATCAATGGGGATGAAGGACTCCTATACCTACTCTTCCTTGGTTCACAATCTATGCAAGGCTAGAAGGTTCCTCTGTGCATCCAAACTCCTGATCTCTTGTTTAACAAGGGGCATGAAAATTCTCCGATCTGCTCAACGAGCTGTTTACAATGGTCTTCAACATGCTGGGTTTCCAGGAGAAGCTAGAAAGCTTAGATCGAAGATTAAACAAGCTCGAATGTCATTTTAATTTCCTGTGGTCTGTTATACGCACCACAGAAGTTGGATCAATGTCCTGATGAGATGATTTAATCTTCATTTTCTTGGACTTCACAGTTTGATAAATGCCATGCAAAACTAAATGCTCATGTTGCTGTCAAAAAATGATGTGATAAGGCTGGTACTACTGGTCCTGGGTTCCATTCAAATAACAGCCTTAGTCTCTATATTAACTATCAAGGAATGGATGTTCATTTGAATGTAAATGGGGTTGAACTTGCAGCAAGCACAATGTTTTCTCATATTCACTAAAAGATGGGGGCACGACAAGTGATGGCGTTAATATACTGGTGAATCTCTGTTTGTGTCAGAATATGGATTCGAACTTTGAATGTCAAGTGGTGAAAGACAAGATCTCTTCACTGATCAAAAACCTCTATTTTCTTTTATATACGTATGTGCTTTCATATGGAGTTAGATGCGTGAGCTTTTGACTAAATTATGAAAAATTAGAACAGATTAAAATACTTGTAATTCTATATTTCATTACTTTTTGTGACCAAATGGGATGCAAAAGTAAACAAAAAGGAAAAAGGAGCACCAGAAATTTGAGTTACCAACAGGCTAAGGGTAGCTGATGCAAACTTATTAAGTAATTACTTCTGACACCAGTCTCCAATCTTTGTAGTGACATCGGAAATTCTCAGTAGTTATGAATTAGATCTGGTATATTGAGGTTTACGGGCTGACTGCTACCAGATAAGTGCAAAATCTTGAATTCTGTCCCTCAAAAAGATAATCTTGTAGAGACTGGAGAAGAATTATCTGATGCAAACTAAACATTGACTAATATCATGCTAGAGTACCTGCTAAATTGAATAGAAGTTCAAGCAGACTGACTATTATGCATTTTTTTTCCTAGCTGTGATATCGAAACAAAAGAGTTTCTGGATCAGCATCTAATAACCTTAAGTGAAGAAACTTATGTGACTTTTTGCATAGTTACCTGACTAGTGCTAAGGTCGCTGTCAGACTAGCGGGTAGTAGTTGAATTAAGCATGCTCTGCTCTGGATTTCTTCAACCTGATCTACAGTTTGGATGCAATTCAAATTATTTTTAATGAGATTACTCTTTCCCATTGTATTATTTTGTTGTATGGGTAACACCTTATGACATCTTGATCACTTTTTTATGCAGGATCACAAGTGGATAGGGCCAATGGCAAGTGACCAAAGATATATGTGGAATTCCTTCCAGAGGGAAGAACCCTTCTGAATACAGTCGCTGTTGAGGTATGTAAAAGTAAATAATAGAATAAACAGTTTATGAATGAAGGAAAAACAATCTTATTCTTTTCTGTGAAGTATTCATCTGTGCCATTTACCAACAAAGGAAAAAGCTTTTAGTTCTCTTATTTTTCTGGTCCTGAAGGGCATACTTCGGTTTTGATATCCTCACTTTGTCACCTTCCTTTTTAAGCACGTTGGTTTTGAACATTTCCTCCTTTCACGGCTAGAATCAGAAAGAAAAAGAAACTTGCAACAACATAGCCGTGCATAATGTTCTTAAACCTTCTACTTTTGTTTTGTTAGGCAGTCTCTGATTATGCCGAGATTCTTCTCTATTGTTAACAATGACATAGGGAGGTCATACTTTTCAGATGGCCAATTTGATTTAGAGAAGTAATTCACTAGTTGCTTTGCGTTGATTAATTAAACTTGTCTTTCTTTTGTTCAATTAATAGTCATTACGCTAAAGTGGAGTTTCTGTATTTCCCTTTATGTGTTCGGTTAATTAGGTTTGGGAATAGGAAGGGGTCAACTCAAAAGTGTCAAGCTGCCAACACTTCATCTCTAGTTCTTTTTCTTGTTTGGATTATATCAAGGGAATCATGTTAATCACATTTAACTTGATTGATTTGCTAGCTGGATAAAATAAATATAAGTGTAAAATATATTTCTAAAATTTGAGTATTGCTCGATTTTAAAATAGTTAAAAGTATAAATATATCAATTAAATGATTAAAATTACAATTTATTACAAAAATAATTTAAGAAGTAATTCCCATAATCTCTACTACTACTTTTGCCAACGTAAATTGAGTTCATCTTTGTCAACATGTACATGAAATTTTTAGTAAATTAATTGTTATATGTTTAAGAAGGAATAATAAATTATAAACTTTTTAAAATTATCTATTTTGCGAGCAATTTTTTAAAATTTTTAATTAAATGTTTAAATTTTTAAAAATTGGACAATTCAATTCAAAAAATAGGTTTTTTTTAATATTTTATTAATTTGATGAATAAAATGATATAAAGATTAATATTTGGAAAGATTATATATATTATTTAATTCTCTAAATAATTTTTGATTATGGAATAAAAGATTGCACTTAGAATGTATAATCAATGATAGATTTACCATAAGAAGTTCAAAAATTATGTTGATGAAGAAGAAAAGTTATGTAGCATCCTCAAAAATCAATCTTTACATTGTCTTAAAATGCATATAAAAATAATTTTTCAAATTAAGCTGTTCAGCTTTTAAAAATTCAGACGCTTAATTGAGAATTAAAAAATAGAAAATGAAATAAAAAATATGAAAATGTTGGACAATTTTTTAATTGATTCTCTCTTTTAATTAAAAATCAAATTTTGATTTTAAAATAATTATGTAATCTTAAAATTTTGAATCATATAGCGATAAAAAATTTGGTAATGTATTATATTTAGTATAAAATTGAATTCTTTTTGTATTTTTTGTAAATTACACTCTAGGTAGTAACTATCTTTGTTATTCTCGACACCACCGTAACTAGGGTAGCTTTTGTACCTTGACATTATATGTTATTAGATTAATTGTTAGGTTAAAATCACTTCAAAACTTACATAGCCATTTCATCATTTACGTTTGATTTTAGTGTCCTAACTAATAGAAAATTTGGGATTTAATGCGTTAATTAAACCGGCCTCAAGTACAAGTGTAGTTCCTTCACGCTTTCTTTCTCAACTCTTATTAGCTATATGTGATAATGACAACAGTATCCTACAATCCAAATACCAAATATTAGGCATGAATGGTGGGATGGTCAATTACTTTTCTTCCTTCAAAATGATTACTTAGAAACTAACATTGTTAACAATTAATAATATCGAGAATGTGATTAAATTAAACAAACATATCAAAGTTCTAACAAGCAAATAAGATGCTCAAGTTTTAATTCCTTTAACCTCAAAATTTGCACTATTTTGTGTATTATATTAGCAATATAAATAATTAAATATTATTAGGTCAATCTCAGTAAATTTAATTCGAAGCCCGTCAAAGACCGCAACCAAAAGCATCATTAAAGTGATAAATTAGAGTTGTAATCTTTTGTATTGCCTGGTCAAAATTAACCCACTTCAGTGTCTTATAGAAATATTATATATATGATCTCAACTTACACGAACGGTATGCTAATGTGCATACATGAAAAAACTATAACCTCACATGATTAGAATACTGTCTTGGTGAGGTTTGAAAACTGGGGCAGTATAATCATGGGAAATTGGCATTATCTAAGTAAATCAAAGGGCAAAAACTATGCTAATCCAAATTACCTACCATATAGATTAGTGCATATTTGACTTTCTAAAAGTGGTCGCAAATTCATCCCCTTCTTCCCACCCTACTTCTCACTCAACAACATCATTCCTTTTTGCACATCATTATTATTTACTAGTGCGAAATTACTCATAAAACAATATGTATTCATGTTCATCACTAAGAATACGTTCTAGCTTTTATTTTACTATTAGGTGTTTATACTATTCAAGGAGTTCAGCTTGGTCACCAAGTAAGAATATTCCTTACGTAAGTTTACAGATTGAAAGTGATTGTCAGTAATCCCATCTCTAGAGTGCTGCAGTTGATCGTTTGAAAGATTTAGCACATAAATTGATATGAAATTAGCAAATCTTAAACAGAACCAAAAAAGAAAGGATCACATGGAGTTCATTCATATATTAAGTTGTTTGTTTTCAAGAGAATTTAATTATAAATACGATAAGAGAAATGTTTGAGAATTATCATTTTTACTTAAGGCCTAATATATCATTTGATTTAAGCAATGTTTTAAAAATTAAACCGGTTTTAGAGTTAAAATTTTGAGCCAACCAATTTTTCGGTTTGATTTTCAATTTTTTGGTTTAATTTAATTTAATAATATGTGTTGTTAAAAACCGATCATTTTATTAATCAATCAACAAATTTTAGTAACCTAATCAATTTTTATAACTTAAAATAAACTAATTAAAGAGTAAGGATAATTTTTTTCAATCATTTTTCAAATTCTTCAATTTTATTCAATCTTTTACCTGTTTTATGATGGTATAATACTGGTTGAACCTTTTAAAAACCTCTTATCTTACTGTTTAATTTTCGATTCGGTTTTTAAAACATTGATTTAAAGGGATGTATTTACTAAATAATTTATTTAGAATATATTTCAAATAACTGATAAAGAATAAGTGTTGAGAGAGTTTCTTTATTATTAAAAAGAAAATGAAGAAGTTTATATGAACGAGGTTGTGCATTACTTCTTGTATCGGATTCCTTATATCGCATTCAATCTTTTAGTTCTACTTTGCGTTAGGCAATGTGAACGATCATTGCTTTTTTCTTCAAAGGTGTTTGGAAAATCAATTAAAAAACGTGATCTATATCAAACTGTACTTGAATGGAAGGTCAAATAATTTGAGTTGTCAAGTGTGAGCCCACAGTTTCTGAATCAAACTTTGTAGTATTCCCAAAAGATAACTCTTGAACATCGGAAGAGACGAATGGAACGACGAAACAAAGATATAAATTCAACTAAAGGAAGAAAGAAACCAAGTTCATATGGCATCACCCTGTAGTACTTGCCACGTTACAGAGTCTTACATATCTAAAAATCTGAGAAGTTGCCATGAAATGCAAGTAACACTATAAATATATAAAGATATATTTATTCACATCGGTCAATGAGTACTGGTTCTATAGGACAAAAGTCAGTGCCTAACTTTTTTCTTTATGTCCCTCTCAAAGCAGGAAAAGAAGGCTGTATTAAACTCTCTGCGTTTTCATTGGGGGAACGATGGGGGTCTAGAAGAAGGAAGATGAAGATGATGATGAGCAGGAGGCATCTGCTGTGGAGGAACACCCTCCATTAAAAATCCATCGGAGATAGCTAACTCCATGCTTGTTGATGTAGACCTAGGAACATTTCCCTGTCTTTGAAGAAAGAAATCATGAGCAGAAGCTGTGTTATTATTGGTGTTGTTGCTACTATTGTTTCCTAAGGAAAACATGTAGGATTGTGGCTGGTTATGAGGTTGGTACTGCTGCTGTTGTTGTTGTTGATGATGTTGAAATTGCAAGTGATAGCCTGCAACAGATGCTGGAACCATGACAGGGTTAACATTATTAGCTTGACCTTGACGTAAACCGAGACCGAAACTAAAACTCGGACCATTTAGCTGAGTCCCAGGTGCGTACGGTGCACTAGGACCACCCGTGAACTGTTGCACCATAGCTCTGAAGTTTGTGGTGTCTGTATTAAGCAATGTTGTTGGGGTCCTCCTGGATGCTCTTGACCGTCTACGTATAGGCTTCGAGACTCGTCCTTCAGGACTCAGGTGACCACCGCTTGAGCTGGGGTTGCTCAACACGACTAGAGTGGAAGTGGCGGTGACAGTGGTCGTGACGACGGTGGCATCAGAGACGCGTTCGTGGCCGAAAGCGGTCCGTCCAGGAGGCACTTGTTGGTTGGAAGGGTTGCTTTGTTGGTGGTGGAAGAATTGGCCCCAATGATCACCAGGACTAGACATGGTTTTACTCATGGCCTGAAAGATATCACAAAAAGCACTCGCTAAACCACAGACACAGTCATGTGCACTTAAGTTTATAACAAAAGAGAGTGAGTTTCAGAAGAGGAGGGGGGAAGATATAGAGCATAGAGCAATGTTATTTATGGTGGCTTCAAATGGTCAAACCAAAACGTGAGCCATTGATTTATCTTGAGGAGGAGCACGTGATAAGGCACGTGGAGATTGGAGTAGGGCTTCTGGTTCTGAAAGTCTTCATTGAACAGCATTGGCATATGGTTGCATGGTTCCAGGAAACAGCTCAAAGATAGGGTTTGATCATATATGCCGAGACCAGGTTCATGGTGGCCACGTCAGGCTTCGTACTTATGTGGTATTCGGTGACAAACCAAAATTCGGGTTTGGGGTGACCTGAGGTTGCCTTTTCAAACTTGCTAGAAGCATTGTTCTGATATCAATTTCATCATCTGAATTCTATTAAAAATAGAAAAGCAAATAATTTTTTTATTTAAATTGAAATTACAATTTATAATTATAATCTAAGTTGTTATTATAATTTACGGTAATTTATATATGTATTGTATATAATTTTATCTGCACTATTTATTAAAATTGTAATATAACTTGTAATTTGATATTTTAAATTTTTAATAAGATTATTTTTGATTGATCTAATTAATTAGACATTATTTAAAGATCAAATTAAGAAAGATTATCTATATTTTTATTAATAAAAATTTATAACAATACAAAATAAAATATCCACAAAAACTCTTTATTTATAAATGATTATATATTAAATATTTGATAGTTTATTTTGTAACCCTAAATCGCTCAAAATCAAATCTTAAGCCATGGAGGCTCAAATGCTTACCGTCAAAGGAAACGACCATGCAACTTCGTCCAATTTAATAAGTCATGACGGCATACTCGGTGGTCCATTCATGAGTTGTAACATTTCACATCTAAAGGAATTCTAAATTTATATCTAAGTTTAATGTATTTGATATATGTATAGTAATTTTTTGGGGTTATATGGCGTTGCATTTACGCTACATGTTAAATCAAGATATGAAAATATATTGATAGTTCATTTACGAATTCACTAGAAAAATGAGTTAGATATATACATAACCAAAACTGATTTATCGATAAGGATTGATCCGGTGATCATCCTTTCTTCTTTTTCTTGATTTATCTTCAATAGTCTCGCATATAATTCAGAATTTATTTCTTTATCGGTTCATATTATTGTCATGTCTCATTTGTTGTTTACTTCTTTGGAATTTTCGTCATTTATGGAAGATTTACTCTTTTTCTTTCTATATGTTTACATGTTATGCTGTTTTTTAACATCTCAAAATAGGGTTGGAACGGGTCGGATAGGGCTCGGGCCCAACCTTAAGTTTGGTCTGAAAATATGTGCTTAGGCTTGGGTTTGTTTCGACTAATTAAATATTTTTTTTAATTTTAAAATATTAAAATGACATCGTTTTATTTAAAATATTGTCGTTTTAGTTAAAAATTTCAAGTATCGTATCAGGTAGTTTAAAACCAAACTCGATTGGAAACTTGAAATTTTGAAAAAAAAGTCCAATGTTCCAAATCTAATTAATTTGTATTAGACTTATTGATTTTGAGCCAAATTAGGCCGAATAAATGATATCATTTTAATTGAAATATTCAAGTTTTGAATGGGAAAACCTGAACTCAAACTAAGCACAAAACTTTAAATTTTGAAAACAAAAATCCAAACCTACTCCAAAATCCAATTAATTTGAACTAGACTTATTGACTTTAGATCGAACTAGATCGAATAATTTTTACTTAACCTAATTCAAATTTGATAGTAGTGTTCACATCTATATAAATTCATTGTTAAATTGATAAAAGGGAGATTGTTGATATAAAAATTTTAACAAAAATTTAATTAAACTATAAAATTTACAATATTTTAAAAGGAGACACTCTAATACTTCAATGAAAAGATGAGAAAAAATAATATAGAGAGACAGTAAAAGGAAAAAAAAAAGGAAGGCCTAATAAGAATTAAGAGGAAGTGATCAAGAATAATATGACTCAGTTGCTCAATTGAAACTTAAGAGAACATGACTCACAATAGAAAATTTTGAGGTGCTAAGATATAAATAAGTGATCTCTCTTAAATAAGTCATTCGCAATCTTTTAGGCTTTTTTTATTAAATATCCATTAAATGTAATTCGTAGTCCTTATATCTTAATTAGTTTGTTGCTCGTTTGAATTATTCTTGTATGCATCTTTTTCTGGTTTTGTATATGTGTTAAATCATTTTATCTTTTATTGTTAATCTTTATCATGTTCTATAAGTACATTATTTTGTATTGAATTATTTATCTGTATTTTTTTCTTATTGATACATTTTCATTTATATTTTTGTAATATCTTCGTGTTGCTTTGCATATGGGTCTATCATAAACAATTTCTCTATCAGGTAAAAATAAAATTACATATTAATAGATCTCTCTAAATTTTGCATTTCAACAAGACTTTTACTGAGAGTTTCTTATTGTGTACTACTTTAAAAAAATTACAACATTATAAACATTATTTTTATGTAAATCTTAAATTGAAAAAATTTAAAATTTCTCTCTAAATTCTGTAGTAACATTTTAAATATTTTCATAAAAATATTTGAATTGAACATGTTCCTTTTAGTTATTATTATGTACTGTTTTTCATAAAAAATTTTCTGTTACAAATCAATATATCATAATTAATTCGACAATGACATTATTCTTCACATGAGAATGGATAAACACATCCAAATCAGATTGATTATGGTCAATTCTCATCAGTCCAATTCCATACAGAAACATTTTCTGGCCATCTATTTTACTCAACTAAAATAATTGTAAATATTGACGAGTGAAATGCTATATCTTTATCTATGTTGATAGTTAAATAAAAATTGAATTACGAAAGTTGGAGGACTTAATTAATTATTTTATAATCTCCCTCAATGTCTCAGCCATTGTTTTTAATGGAAAGCTCATCTCCCTCAAGCTCGCAACTATCATACTTAATGGGCAACGTCTTAATTAATTAGTGTTAAGAGAAAAAAAGCAATTAAGTCATTGCCTAAAAGCTATATGCATATATTATATTATTAAGATTCAAGGTTGTTTTCAAGAATTTCCTCAATCTTAAAATTTGTATATGCTTTCATGCGTTGATGCTTAACCTATTTTTCACCTGTGTTGAGCCAATTAATGTTAAAGATTAATAAGGATTACATATAGTTAGAAAAGGGTTGGAAGATGAAGTCAAATTAATAGACTACAGGAGAATAGGAAAGGGAGTCTTTAATCCCATTTTACATTAACTTTCTTAAGGTTTCACTAAGAAATTATTGTGACAGAAAATCAATGCGGACTTTTGCATAAGGTCGTGTTATAGAAATAATTCACACATGAAATAACATGTCCACGTAAATATGATATATAGGCATATGATTTATCGGAAAAATTAAATAAATAAATAGTTTAAGAAATTTTCCTTTTACGGAAGGGATGTTATAATCGATAATGTTTTTGTAAAAATCCATTTTCGAATTATGCCAAAATGATGAATTATGAGAAGAGGATTTCAATATGTACATGTGCATATATATATAGTTAGTTAGTCACGTAGGTTTATCGAAAATAATCTCTTTATTAATTAGGAGTAATGTTACGTAATATAGGACCTTCTCAAATTTTACATTAGAACAGGATTTTTACTGAATGATTGTTATCATTGTTATTATTATTACTCTGAAAATTAAGGGAGTTTAAGTTAAGTACATATTGTGAATATCTTTCTCCCAATCTCTTCTGGTTTCTCTCTCGAGTATGTGACTCCTAAAAGGGAGGCTTGACTTAGGGTTTCAATTGTTGGATATTCAGCCATTTTTAAAAATCCATAACACCTTATTCCCATTTCCATGGACCTCAAAAAACTGAGGATGTTGAATTTTCAGTTAAATACAAACAAGAAACGCATTAATAAGTTTCTTCGCAAGACTAATTAGGCTTTTGAATAATGAACAAGTACCCTTTCTCCAAATAATAATAATAAGAATAATGATACTAAATAAATTATATATGAACATATGATCAAGAGGTATATATGCATATTTACTCCAATTACTTAGTCCAAAGTATGATTTTTTTTTTCAGAATTAATTTCTATATGAAAAATAAAATCCCGAAGATGTTTGAAAAGATAGGAATATTCATCATTTGTTATTTATTGCGTTTCCTACACATAAATGGGTCATGATTTTGTAAAAAGATGCAGTGTAAGAAACTATGAATCAAGACAAAAAGTAAAACCCCGAAAAGGGTTTAAGGTACGTAGGAAACCAAAACCATGTGCAGAATATTGAAATCCCATTCCGTAAGCAACTGAAAAGCATCTAAGATTGAAGGATACATAAGCTTCAAGACATATATTGATAGCGATAAAAGCAAAAAGAAAAAAGGAAATAATTCAGCGATTGACCAGTTTCTCTAAAAGTGTATTAATGCATGCTCCAATACATAAAGCGTGGACACGCACCTTTCCTCGTCTCTTCCTCTTCTATATAAGGTGGAAAGTGCTGCTTTTGTGTGAGCTTGGATGTGCTTTGACGGCAGAAGAAAAGGATAGGATAAGCTACGGTCTGAAGGTTGCTTGTTGCCACCAAAACCCAATTTCATAGTTTAGTGACAGGGGGACCCTTCAAATTCGTGTCGGTCAAGTTCTGTTCATATTCATATTATAAATCTTAACAAGAAAGAAAGCATCGTCAGCCATGGAAAAAGTTATCATTGACAGTGAAGTGTCCTCTTCAATTCTTTCGTAGTTCAAGGGTTAAAAAAAGAAGAAGATGTAGAATAGTTAAGTTGATTGAACCTATTTTGTTTGAAATTACAGGAGTTTAATAGTAACTTGTAATTATTTTTATAAATGATTTAAAAAAAGATGGAATAAATGCACCAAAACCTTCTGTTACACTATTTTTCTATCATATTCCAACAATTATATTTATTATTTTTAATTTGAAATGACATAATTTTAAAATTCTTAAACTAAAATTCTATATTATTTTAAAATTATAAATAAAAAATGTAATAGACTACAATGAATAAGATTGTGATATAACCTATTTTTTAAAAATCAAACCAAATGTTAAATCGATAAGACAAGAATTTTAAGATTTAAAAGATTTAACCAGTATTAAATCTTATAAAATCAGTTAAAAATTAAATAATATAAAATATAATTTAGCGAAACTATCTTTATGATTAAAAATTTTGATGTCTAATTAATAAAAGAGACTGTTAAATAAAATTAATTGATTTATTTAGTTTATAAAACCAATTAGTTTAAAAAATTAATCGATTAATTAATAAAATAATTAGTTTTTAACAATAAAGATTATTAAAGTAAATCAAATTGAAAAATTAAAACTCAAGTAAAAAAATTGATATGTTAAAGATTTTCACAATTAAATCAGTATACTAGGTTTGGCTTTTTATTCATTGGATATAACTAAACAATATCACAAGAGTGAGTAATAAACTCAATAAATTAATTTTTTTTGTCTACTACACAAATTGTAAACTAAAATTTTGATGTAATTGAATTCAATTCATGCGTTTGGAATGCTAAAAAGGAGATGACTTGAATTTAACCACGTAATTGAATCTCATTTTCTTTATGAATTCAATTCACATCTTAAATGATGTGAATTGAATTCTGAATTAAAGAATCAATTCTTTTCAAAACATTAATTTTTTTTTTCAAATATATACATCATAAATATATAAATTACTACAAAATACACACACGTTGATTACATACTATTTTTAGTGAAGGATAAAAAAGTTATTTAAAGTAGTTGAATTCATTTTTATTGTGTTCCAATCAGTGTAATTGAATTCAATTATAATATTTATAGATTTATTCCAAACAGTGTAAATTGAATTTTATTCAATTCCACAAATGCAATTGAATCCAATTCGTCCATGAATTCAATTCAAAATTTTCCAAACAGCCTGGTAATGAAAATTTTAAAAGACTTATTATTGAATTGCTCATAAGTTTTAAATATGTCAAATATTAAAAATTATACAAAATTTAACCTTAAGGCTACTCCTTTATAACTAAAAGGTCACAAGTTCGAATAACAAAATCAGTCTAATTGTAAAATACAAAAAGAAGATTTGTGTATAAGTATTAACTCTTTTTTCGACTCTCATACAGCAGGAAGCCTTTCACGTTAAGATTTGCCCTAAATTACAAAATCAGGCATGAGCTTGACTTTTCTTTTTCCTAATTACTATAGCCTAATTTATCAAGTTAATCTAATTATTCTTATAGCAGCATCTAAGTTCATTCAATGTAGACAATAAAAATGATAAGATTTCGAAAAGATCACCGAAGCCGCGATTTTCAACATCATGGACGATCACTTCTAGATGTCACACACTTTGATAATTCATATATACCTACAATCAAACTAGTGTACGTATTTTAGGTATCTCTATATACTCTAATAGACAAATAATATATTCCAATCAATTTCAAGCTTGTCGTCATTGCTTAGAACTTATGTTGGCTTGTCCAATTCAAGGACTAAGTTGCAGAGGTACAATTATTTCTAGAAAGAAGAAAAGGGTAAGAATTTCAAGATCGGACTGCTCAATAAATTTCAACTTAAGAAGTGAAATGCATCAAATCCAGATGCGGTCCAAGCTTATTAGGTTTAATGTGACTTCACTGCCATATACTTTAATCACATTAGAATTTAAGAGACGTCTGGTTTTTGAGAGCAGATCTGCTGCTCTCAGGAACTCTTTGTGCCTGAATAAATCTTAACCATTCAATTACTTACTGCTCTCAGGAACTCTTTGTGCCTGAATAAATCTTAACCATTCAATTATTTAAGTAATTGATGTGATATTTCAAAGTGGACAATAATTATATTTTTATCCTAAAATGTGATAATTTTTTTATTAAATGAGTAAAATTAGATTTAACAAAACTATTAAATTAGTTATTTCATTTAGCAAAGCCATGCAAACACAAAACTCAACAACATATTTAGAGGATACTAATTACCGGCCACAGTCTTGTACTTCATCAAATTGTTATATAAATATTTATAATCTCCTAACAAAATTTTATTTTTTATTCTCTCTTTTATTTGATGTAACATTTTCTCTCTTTACTCTTTACCTCTTGAAACAAACTATAGAGATAAATAGGCCAAAACTGAACCAGGCCAAGCCACCCAACCTTTAATTAAATGACCGCTAATCAGCTCTTGACTTGACCGGATTCATCCTTAAATTTTAAAAAAATAAAAATAAAAAAAATCGTTTTTGTTATTCCGATCGAGCTACAGGTTGAATGATTTTAGCCTATAACTAACCCGTGATCGGATCAATTCGGACCACAATTAGGCCAAATTCATCGGCCTAAAATTAACAACTCAATAAAAAAAGAATAAAACATTTAGACAAAAGTTGTCCATGATCGTTGAGTGTACTCCGAGTTTGTCATATACGTCTCCAGTCTTTTCAACAATTAATTTTACCTAGGATCTAACATTGAAGACCAAGTTGTTCACGAATGAAATTCTATTACGAGTTCAAATTTTGAATCGGAGGATAATAAAACAGAACCAGAGAAATAAGTAAAAGTTAAATGCATGAATGATGTTTTAGGCTTGTTTATTTTTATTTATGTTTTTAATTTTTATTTAATAAAAAATTGTATATTTGAAATTTTAGTTTTTTCAATTTTTAAAATTTATGAAAACTACTTTTATTTTTGTTTCTATTTTTTATAATATTCTAATTTATTATCAACTAAATATGTATTACTTAATTATTTAATATATTAATTATTAATAAGAATTATAAATAATTTAATTTAATATTATATATTAAACTAATTAAAATTAATTATTAATATAAATTACGAATAGTTTAATTTTATTTAATTTTGCAATTAAATTAAATTAAATCATTAATTATTATTAAATTTAAAATATCTTGAAAACATATAAATTGTAAATAAATTTTAGTTTAATAATTAAAACGTTTTTAAATACATTTTATTTACAAATTATTTATTCTAATAAAATAAAATATCTTTATTGATAATTTATTAATAAATATTATATAAGATATTAAAATAAATTTAATTAATTAAAAATAATTTATTTTTAA
>JANSVA010000003.1:2897817-2913636 GCA_025504915.1 Erythroxylum reticulatum | reverse complement strand
AAATTTCAGAGACATTAGTTCAGATTCAGAGCAATGCATAGGTTGCTCCTATCTCTGAACCTCAGTACATTTTCTGTCGTTAAGTGAAAGAGCATCTTGTAGAGCTGTAAATGACGGCTTTAAATCTCACGTTCCGTTTTTTGCTGTGCTTCCGGACAACATGCAACCATATAACAATTAGGAGAGAGAAAATATGTATGATTGGATATTGTTTAGAACACATGGGCACAGCTAAAACTGGACAAAAGACTTGAATCTGTAACTTACGGGTTCTCTTAGTGTCCGAATTATTTTAAGATTCTGTAATATATTAATGTTAATTCTAATTTATGTAAAAAAGTTTTATCAAATATTTAAGCGTTAATTAATTTTGCTTTTAGTAAAAATTTTATCTTTATAAAAAAATTTAATTATAATACATTATTTAAATATATTTACTAACATATATCGTTATATTTATTAGAATTTTTAATATGAATAAAATGTAAAATTTATTAATAAGAATTGAGCTTTAATCAATCATTAAAAAAATAAATAAATGATAAGTTATTTAGTTAGTTGATACTTATCGTTTATTAATTCTTTAATATTTTTATTTTTAATCAATGTGGAATACTTAATACTCCCTCTCAAGTTCAAATGAGATTGGATGCAGTGATAACAGAACTGAGCCGCTAGAACTAGACATTGAGAAGCACAATCGAGAAATTAGGAATTTGGACCAGACCTGCTCTGATACTATATTAGAATTTTCAACAAGAATTGAGTATAGAGCTCATTAACAAGAATTTAACTTTGGTAAACCATTATGAAAATAACTAAAACTAATCATTTGGTTAATTGGTCCCTATAATTTATTAATCTTTTCACATTTTTTTAATAAATGTGAGATACTTTAACAACATTTGAGGTGAACATAATCATACTACTTCCAAAACATTCACAAACTAATGAAATTAATAATTTTTTGAGTAATTATCTTAATTGTTTAAATGCTTAATAAATGAAGATATTTGACATTTTGGTGTATCAAAATGGAACACCAAAATTAAAACTGCAACAAATAAATGATACTCTTTTATCACTAACGCTAGTGTTTCGTAGCATAGATAAGTACGTATGAGGAAAGTGCACTAATGACTAAGTACGTACGAGGAAAGTGCACCAATGACTTCCCAGCTCAGTTGACCTCTTTCGTGTGGTGGTTTGGGTATGACGATATAAAGTTAAAGTGGAGCCTGACCCTCCCCCCGCTTGCTGTATACGTGGCACGTACATACATATTAGGCACAGCACGAGAAGTGGAGTCTGTCCTGAATTAGTTATCTTAAACTGGTTGTATCTCTATCTACTGAGCAGTATTCTGAAGCTGCAGTTATGTTCTGTTCAATGACCGTCACTTCTGCTTTGCAGCTCTCCTTGACCTTAGATGGTGGCGGTGCCTCAAAAAGATTTGATCTTGGGTTAGTTGGTACCTCAAAAAACCCATCCTGTCTCCATCTGCTCGCTTCTAAGCCAAAAGGGTCTTCTCTTGTCAGGTTCTTGCTTTATCTCCATTTCATCGTCTTATCTCTTCTGTATAATTCTTTGAAAAAGACTGGTTCTTTGCTGCTAAATTGATTTAGTTTGAGAAGAAAAAGGTTGGAAATTTTCTCGAAAATAAATGCAGGTTTGTTTCGTGCATTTTGTTGTAATTTCGAAGGTGGTACAGATTGAGAGTCTTGGAATTTGTTTCCTTCTTTCTTGTTAAACTAGAATCTACATATCTATGGTTATTCTTTCTTGAAACTTTGCCCCTCCGTTCTCGGATATGTGTAAAAAGGCTCTGTCGCCTATTCTGTTACTATGCACAAAATTCGTCGAATGTTATCCGTGCTGTCCCTTTGTCCTTTTTGTTTCCACGTTACAGTAGTAACAAACGTACTATATGTACCTGGCAAATGAAAGACATAACAGAATGCCAATATTCCATACTTAATTCTTTCTCAATTCTCCTCCCTTAGAATTTTTCTCAAGAAATACCCCCTTCCCTTTCTCACCTCCGTACTGTAATTGTTATTTCTATCATTCTCAGCTTGGAGTTAATGTACCAATCACTGTTTTAACCAATAGCATTGAATTTAGGCTAGCTATTTTGAATGGAGTTCAATGTAATGTGTTGAATCTGTTGGTGGTTGCAAACAGATGCCAGTCTAGCAGTACAGATGAACCGAAAACAAGGAATCTGTTTGACAATGCCAGTAACCTTCTTACCAACTTGTTGAGTGGTGGAAGTCTAGGCTCTATGCCTACAGCTGAAGGTGCAGTGTCTGATTTGTTTGGTCGACCCCTCTTCTTCGCATTATATGATTGGTTCTTAGAGGTACTCAATTACTCTCCCTTTGGACAAGCTTTGTGTTGTGGCTGATGTTATATAGTGCCTTAAAATTCAATCGTATGCCTGTTCAAACAAGAGATGTTATACGATTTTGTGATTCTGTCAACATTCTAAATTACTTTCAGATTGTTATTGTTGATTATTGTCAGCATCTCGAGTTGTAACGTTCCACTTGGTTTGATTTGACAGCATGGATCTGTCTATAAGCTTGCTTTTGGGCCGAAGGCATTTGTTGTCATCTCAGATCCCATTGTTGCCAGACATATTCTACGAGAAAATGCATTTTCTTATGACAAGGTATTTCATTATTTTTCTTGTTAGCATAATAACTGCACATGCCCTTTGTACTTGTTTTAGCCAGCGCTTATACACATATCCTGTTTGAGTGTCATGCATGTGAATTTATGTTACTAAATTTCTGACTATATTTCTGCCATGGTTTAAAACAGATTCTATGGCAAATTCTTATTTCACTTTGAGCTTTTTCCCCAACTCCTTAACCTGATTACCATTTTAAGTGCAGTTTGCATTCATTTTGGCAATCCATTTCATGCATTTTAGTCCTGTTTTATCCATTTACTGAGATACGTATTTTTTTCCCACTAGGGAGTTCTTGCTGATATCCTAGAACCAATTATGGGTAAAGGACTCATACCTGCTGACCTCGACACGTGGAAGTTAAGGAGACGAAGTGAGTAAGTTGTATCGGGATGTTGTAGTGTTGGACTTCTCATCTCTTACTAGTTGTGAGTAGAAACACTACCAGAAGATAGCTACATTAGAGGGAAATCTAATCAGCTTGTTCAGTGCATCCTTTTATAGATGTTGATTCTAATACCAAGATCTCCATTTATGCTGCATGATTTTCATTAATCAAAAGAGTAAAGTATCTCATCAAAAGTTAAGGAAGAGGGATGACGAGAGTGAACCATTGATATGGGATGTACCATTGAGGCTAATTCGTAATGCTACTGAAGACTTGTTATTTGAGGGCTAATTTACCTAACAATTCCTTTGACTATCTTTAGCTTGACGTGATGATATAACTGAACCTGAAACAAGTCCTAATCCATGACTTTTTCATGTTTTGTGAAGAATATGAAAGCTTATCTTTTTTTCCTGTTTCATTCATGCAGTAATTGCTCCTGGGTTTCATGCCTTATACTTGGAAGCCATGGTCAAAGTATTTACTGATTGTTCAGAAAGATCAATAAGTAAATACGAGGAGCTTTTAAAAGAAGACTTAAATGGTGAGAAAGCCATTGAGTTGGATCTTGAAGCAGAGTTCTCAAGTTTAGCTCTTGATATCATTGGACTTGGTGTCTTCAATTATGACTTTGGTTCTGTCACCAAAGAGTCACCTGTTATTAAGGTTTGTTAAGGATGCCAAATGATGTTGCATTCATCATGGTTCACATCAACTTGCTATTTCTTCCTGTCTTTCCTCTCCATTGCAACATCTCTGTATGTCTCTTCAATTCCTTTTTAACCACATGCAGGCGGTTTATGGTACCCTTTTTGAAGCTGAGCATAGATCTAC
Source organism: Erythroxylum reticulatum (assembly GCA_025504915.1). Taxonomy (NCBI): domain Eukaryota; kingdom Viridiplantae; phylum Streptophyta; class Magnoliopsida; order Malpighiales; family Erythroxylaceae; genus Erythroxylum; species Erythroxylum reticulatum. The sequence continues at coordinate 2,909,719 of JANSVA010000003.1, read as the reverse complement.
TTTCTACATCCCTTATTGGAAAGTACCTCTTGCAAGGTGGATAGTTCCTAGACAAAGAAAGTTTCACAATGATCTCAAGATTATTAACGACTGTCTTGATGGACTCATAAAAAATGCAAAAGAGACTAGAGAGGTGAGATAAGTACTCTACTGGCTTGATAATCTCTTCTGATTTTGAAGCCTGAAATTCTGCAACAGATGGTGTTATTGAAAAGCTATAACATTGATTAGGTATTAAGTCATTATTAGCTCCCCAAATAATTCATAGAACATTGTCCTATCTATTCCTTTGGTCCAAGAATCAGGCAATGACTCAATCTTAATATGTGAGCATGTCTGGGGAATCTAAATGCTTCTCCCTTCTTATGGTTAGTATATAATTTGCTCTTTCTGTAACTTAGAAGGCTTCTATCTTGTTAGCTTAAGCAGTGTAGATTTCAATAAATGCGGGAAGGCAGTTGTCTGTCGATGAATTTTCAAGTATGGATTGGATTTTTTAAAGGATTTCTCCACTACGTTTTGAACTCATCAATGGCAAGCCAGCCACAAGTCATATGAGCTTTACCTTTCTTAGATTCATTGGCAGTAATAGTGGATCTTGTCACATGATTCGTAGATTAACTGGAATAATGGAAAATCAATCTACTTCTATATCTTATTTAGTTTAACATATTTGACAGGAATTGGATGTTGAGAAGCTGCAGCAAAGAGATTACTTGAATCTCAAGGTGGGTATGGACCAAGAACTTATCATCCACCTCGGTCAGACATATTTAAGAACTCATCATCTGTATTTGTACCTTTTGTCTTTAGAAAATGTTTGATGTCTCATTATACCTATGACGTATGCAGGATGCAAGTCTTTTGCGATTTCTAGTTGATATGCGTGGAGCTGATGCTGATGACCGACAGGTGTGTTTGTACATGTAAAATTCTGCTTCAATCTTGAAATATAAGCTATAGTTGGTGGATATGACAATAGAAATAGCTGGTTATGTCACTCATAATCACAAAAATTTAATCAATCAGGTTGAATCTGTTTTTAGACAACAAGCTGTCATGATTTTCACATTTTATTTTTGTCATAACAGCTACGAGATGATCTGATGACCATGCTTATAGCTGGCCATGAAACAACAGCCGCTGTTCTTACTTGGGCTGTTTTCCTTCTTGCACAGGTATCATTCTAATAGCCATATTTCTCAAGTAGCCATGTTGTTAGTTCAAAACCGTAAGAGTAACATGTAGACACTTTATTGCTGATACTGATCAATAAGTTCATTTTCTTACAAACTAATATCCTGAAGGTTATTCATATAAAAAACTTCAGAATCCGGCCAAACTGAAAAAAGCTCAAGATGAGGTTGATGCTGTGTTGGGTCAGGGGAGACCAAGTTTTGAATTGCTTAAAAAATTGGAGTGAGTATCTCAAGTAGTTACTTGTCTAGACATTTTTGTTACTATTAGTGACTATATTAGCTAAAATTGTAACATATACTTGCATGCTTTCAGGTACATAAGACTCATACTTGTTGAGGCTCTTCGATTGTATCCACAGCCTCCATTGCTAATCAGGCGTTCCCTCAAATCTGATGTTTTACCAGGTATTTTGAATTGATAACACAATCATAAATATATCTTGTCTAAGTACTGACTCCCAGATTTTAATATGTTCAATATGAGCAATTTTCTGTTAATAGTCATCACAGGGTATGCACAAATTGTATGTTTTGCTTTATAGTTCATGTATAATGCAGTTTTATATTTCAGACAATTGGCTTTGACTTTACTTCTTTGAATAAGAAGCTTGAATATATAGGCTAATTGCAAAAGAATTTCCAAGTTAATGGTACTGATCTCAAAGCAAAGTTCCTTGCATACTTGTGCGATGATAATGACTTATCCTCTTCCCTTATAAAACAAATTCCATAATTTTTATTATTTGGCTTAAAAAGGATCTTACAAATTACAGGAGGATACCAGGGAGACAAAGATGGTTATACAATCCCTCCCGGGACTGATATTTTCGTCTCTGTAAGTGAAAGCATTATACTTTACATCTTTATTGAAATTCTTCTGTCGTGAAACTAATAACAGGAAATAATTTTGTTCTTTAAAGTGCAATAATTGACAGAATTTAGTTGGAAACAATAAAAACTATGGAACTTAAATAAAGTGTAGTTAGCTTGTATGTTGAACAATTCGGCTTTGTGGTTGATTCATGGGAACTCTGCCAATAGAAGTTCCTTCTGCTAATCTGCCGCTTCCAATCAGATAATATACTTGAAAATTGCTTTCAGGTGTATAATCTCCATAGATCCCCTTATTTCTGGGAACGCCCCCATGAGTTTGAGCCAGAGAGGTTTTTAATGCAAAGAAAAAGTGAAGGAATTGATGGATGGGCCGGCTTCGATCCGTGTCGAAGCCCTGGAGCATTATATCCAAATGAGGTATCAGAGAGCTTGCCTAATGTTACCAGCAGGGATCTGATATTATCTTTGCTAACCTGATTTTGTGACTCTCATTATCAGATTATATCAGATTTTGCCTTCTTGCCTTTTGGTGGAGGGCCAAGAAAATGTGTTGGAGATCAATTTGCACTCATGGAATCAACTGTAGCATTGGCAATGTTGCTACAGAAATTCGACGTGGAACTAAAAGGCTCTCCAGAATCTGTGGAATTAGTTACGGGGGCAACCATTCACACGAAGAATGGACTGTGGTGTAAATTGAAGAAGAGGTCTAATATCCATTGAATACAATTGAAAGGTTTCATCTCTGGTAACTGCCAACAAGCAATTGACCCGCGAGATTGTGAAATATTCTACCAAAGAAAAGAAGGCTTACAATATGTATTTATGGCAAGCCTGTACAAGGAAGGGAAGCCATTCACAGGAGAGTGTAATTTGCAGAAACTTACTGTTTCATGATGAGTTTCAGATTAATACACAGTGCCATGGTAAGGGATCAATTTTCATTTACCCCTTACAGAAAGGTCATCATATGATGTAATGCTTGGGACTGTAATGTGGATAAGACCATAATCATCTTCAGCACTTTCACCGTAAACTTGACTGAACACCGGCAAGGCTAGGACACTGGATCTGATCACTATCCCATGGTTAACGCGTGCAAGTTCTCTGATTTGTTGTGGTAGATATGAGATCGTTACAATTTTTTCCATTGGTCTTACGCTGAAAGCTGTCCAGGGTAAGTAAGACCAAAGTGAAACCATTAACCAGCCTGTGCTCAATAATCACTATTAATCAGTCGTAACGTTACATAAACAAGTCCTCAACGACGTCGCTTAGGACATCACTGAAAAAGGAAATGTGGCTCCTCTTCTCACTAATAGTTTTTCCGTGTACTGCAAGCTCGGCACTTTCAAGAAAAGTTGCCATCTCAGGCATGATTGAAGCTTAAAATGGTAAGGATAAGGGATGGCAACTTAATACCTTGGCAACAATATCCAGCAAAATTCTAGTTAAGGATATATAAAGGGTAGCTCATGTAGTTCATCTTTATAATAAGACTGATCACTACTACCATGTCAAATTTTTGCAGCTAATGAACCAGCAACTGCTGCAATGTTCAGTTCTCTAACAGCAAAATTAACAAGACAATGATCAGCCGCATATTTAGTAGTCTCCAAGGCCTGCACTGTGTTTACCTAGCTTTAAGGCTACAAAACAAACTTAACGGCTTTCCAGCAAGTCTAGCTCCACTCAGGCTCATTGGTAGAAATTCTAATTCAAATGTATAGAGTCCACAAAAGTAATGCATATTTAATTGTAGACACGTAGCTTCTTCCATGAGATGGTGAATCTTTGAGTCAGGTACAGCATTAATTCTCAGTTTGACTCTTGAAGGTATGTAAATGGTTACCATGTTAACGAATATGGGAGGCTAATCAAGTGGATGCTTTGCAATGCCATGACACTGTGTAGAGGTCACAGACTGTTCCTGTAGTGGAGATAATCCAGGGTTGATACCATGAAGAAATATGACAAAAAGGACAATGAGACGATGGTTTCAATATGTACCATATCAGGCGAAACATTCTGGATACTGAAGCAACCCGGGAGAGGTTGTAATCTGAAGCCGAGCTGGCCCTTCAGCACAGAAAATAAGGAAGAATAAGAAGAAATTGTTAAATAAGAGCATAGCAAACGAGATGTTACCTCGTGCTTATCTGGTAAACTGAATTGCTACATAAATATCAACAATAATTAAATTCTAGTACCAGTCCCTGCATGCCCTGCCGGTTCCCAGATTGGCCAGCACGTGTTGAAATTAACTGTACCTTGACACAAATGAAATCTCAACGTCAACCTATATTCATTATACTGCCACAAAAAAATGGTACGTAAATCATCAAGTAAAAGTTAAAAAGGCAGTACCAAGCCTGGAAAGCCTTGCTGATTGCTGTAATAGTCATCACGAATAGGAGGTATTGAGTTCAAGTGTCCCTGTGAAAATATATGAGAAAAAAAAATAAAAAATAGCAAGCATAATCATTCTGGAAGATGCATCAAATGTCCTATGAACAAAATTTGATATCTATAAGATTCCATACTGTTCCCTGGATGCTTTGCTGAGGACCATAATAACCATCAAGTGTTGGTGCCCTTGAACCTGATTCCTAAGTTGGAAAAATACGTATCAAATTACAAAGTGCAAGATTTGAGAAACTCTTGAATTAATCAACAATAAAACCAATTTGTTTGAGCAGGACATATGGCTATGAGCTAGATTTTATGCACCATCTCTGGAATTTCTGCTTGTGGAAAATGGCAGTTGTCAACAGGATGTGCTCTTGAGTTCATCTGTTTCAAAATTTTATTGAGGTTAGTTAACATAATATAAACAACTGAAATTGGAAAATTTATCTGTTGCTAGGATTCTGTTCAAGACAAACAACCAAGAATTTATCCAGCTTCAAATAGGACGAGGACCAACCATCCGTTTGCAGGTGTCTTGCAAACCAATTGTTGTCCTCTCAGACTCGGATTGCACCTGCAGTGCAAATTAATATCTGATTCAAATGGCATAAAATTTCAGAAAGCTAAAATATATTAATGGCATGTACATTTTCAACCAGTAACGGTTGACTTTACCTTTTTCTTCTTATAGAATTTCCTTTTCTTTAATGGCTTGGAGACAATATTGCTATTGTTTTCTTCAGTGCTGAGGAAACCATGAACAGCTAATGCATTGGGCTTTGAAAAACTCCTAATGGAGTTATTAGAATCCTTGCAGTTCTGCAGAGTTTCTTCTATTGCATGAAATGCAATATCATAAGCTTCCTGGGACAAAGATCCCTCTTTGCCCAATTTGATAGCTCGCTTACATAAATCATTGAAACGCTGTACCCTGTAGTGAAGACTGCTTGATATTTGAGACACAGCTTGACTAATCTTTGCATCTTTTGTCCACCGCTTCAGTATATAGGGGGATGGAATGATAGAAAGACCAGACATCTGAAGTACTAGAATCGCATGCTTACAGAGGATTCCTCTGTATTCAAATGACCGACATGTACAGCTTACATTCAAGGTTTCTTCATTCCAGGATACTAGAAAATATTGACGTTCCTCAAAATCATCCACCCGAAAAGTAAGAGCCTCCTCATCTTCACTTTCCTTTTGCAGGTGACATGAAACAACTCCTAATACTTCAACCTGAAACTTCCTGAAAACTGCATCTGTATAGATTGTTGACAGTTGTTTCTCAAAAGATGACAGTGATCTTACAGTAGGTTGCTTGTTTTGAGTTTCAAAATCTGCTTTAGCTTCCATTTCAAACCTATCTTGTAAAAATATGTTATACTCCTCCATAAACTCCTTGAATGTAGATTCCCTGTGGATGTATTTGTCAAAGAATGATGGAATACTCCCAACTCGCTCAGCTGTTGACATTCCAGCTAAAAATACATCCTGCATATAAGTAGGAACCCATTTTTTACGATCTTCATACAATGAGCAAATCCACTCATGCAACCTTAGTTCAAACTTATCAACCATCTTCGACCACCTCGTTTCAAACTGTTCTTCAGTCCAAGATCTGTGTATACACTTATTGAATTTTGCCATAAATTTCTCATTCAGATTCATCAAATGCAAATTATGTGTAATCTTACTCAACACATGCCACAAGCAATGACAATGACGTGCATCACTAAATACATCCACAGCAGCTTCTGTCAGGTACTTTTCTCGGCCAGTTATAATAACTCTAGGAGCTTGGCCACCCACTGCTTTGCTCCAGGTCCGCATCAACCAAGTAAAAGTTGATTTATTCTGCTCTCCAATCAAGGCACACCCAAATAAAATGAACTGAAAATGATGATTTACCCCAACAATGGGAACAATAGGAATCTTATATTTGCTTTCAAGATAAAAGGTATCAAACAAGACGACATCAGAGAAAATCTTGTAATCATTTCTTCCTTTCGTATCAATCCAGAACACACTTTTCATACGTTTTTCACTGTCCAAATCAATAGCATAAAAAAAATTGGGATTTTCAGCCTGCATACACATAAAATGCTCGAGCATAATCTGGATATCATCTTCATCTAAGGCTGACTGCAGACCTTTCTTCTTGCCTGCAACTACACCAGATTGCTTGTTTCGTCCCCTAATAGCATTACAGAAATCATCTGGACAAATCTCATGATTATGCTCCTTTATAAAGCTATGGATAATCCATTTCTCATCCTGTGTCCTCTTCATATGCATGCCTGCTTTGCAATCCGTCTTCACGCATGATTTTTGAATGACGACTGCATTTGAATCCCGCTTGCTTCCAAATCTGGAACATGCAATTTTGACATCTATAAATTTTCCAGATTTTTTTGAACGGCGGCTAGCTTTTATTGTGATGCCAAATCCCACAGACCGCGCGTATTCTCTATAGAAAGAATAAGCTGCCTCCTTTGTTTCAAATTTTAAACCATTTTGGGGTTCAAATATCATATCTCTTTTACAAATCTCTGCACCAACGGCACTCTCATCCGTTTCCCTATCACAAGTAATAACTTCATTTTCATTTGGTTCACCGAATTTTATATCATGTTCACTTGCAAGAGAATTTATATCATTCTCACTTGCAGCCAATCCATCTGCACTATCAGTTACAACAGCAGTTGATGTTGACATAGTATCTACTTTCTCTCGCTCATGCGACGGAAGTTCAAGATTTATCTCCATAATAAAAATAAGATATATCTGAAAGAGATCATGCTTTTAGAGATACCTGAAAATTTTTAAAGAAATTAGCAAAATTATACTTCACCAAGTTCTAACCTTTAAGAGATAACTAAAACAAAAACACGAAAATAACTAAGGAAAAAAAAAAGGGAGCAGACTTCACGATTTTCCCAGAATTTTTCCCTTCCCTAAACATCACCATTCACAATATCATCCCAACAAAGCATTTAATCTCCTTTACTTACAAAACCAATTCCAATCCGCAAAACTGAAAAAGCAACTTCCTTTGCTCTATAAACTACGCTTTCCAGATCCAGATGCAAAAAGACGCAAACTTTGTACACAGCATCTAGTAACCATGTACTTTCTCAGCAACCAAACAGGAGTAATTTCGAGAAAAATTCAAATCTAGCGAAGAGAAAACCAAAACAACATACCAATTCATATCCGCTTAGAAGAGGGAGACTAACTATAGATGAGAATCAGGGAATTACAGACACAATACAAAATCAGTAGGGAAGATAGTGTTAAAGATGTTCCCGTTCTCACTTAGACCGCACTTTAGGCTATGTTTAGTTTTAATTAAGTTTTTTAATTAAATGAGATATAATATTAGATTTTTTTAAAATTTATATAATATTAAAAAATAATATAAAAGAGTGAAATATAATTTAAAATAATAATTCATAATATAATATTATTTATTATTTTACGGTTAATTTATTTTTACTGTTTAAAAAATAAAATATAATGTGAAACTCTCCTCTTCTATTTCATTCTATTATAATCTTGTCTTATATGAAAGAATAAATATTATATTTTATTCAATTCCATTAATAATCATCCAATTAAACATAATTAGTGCTCATATTTTGCTTTCATATAATTTTACTCTAACAAAATAATGAAATAAAATTTCAAAATTTCTTAATTTACTTCTTCAATTAATTATCATGTTACTAATATTTCTAGTGAAATTTACTCTTCTAAATGAAATTTACTATAATTTTCTTACTATATTAAAAGGGTATAAGTTTGGATTTAATTGTATTAGTACATTAATAGTGATTTTTAAGTATCCGAAATATGATTAATATCAAACATTGTCTTGAAAATGATAAACTAAACTAATCCGATCCGATCATGTCCGACCAAGTCAATCGGCAAAAAAGTGCGAATGGTCAAATGACTATCAGCTGTGTGTTTCTGGCACGAGAAGATTGCTCATTTTGGCATATATAGAGTACAATGAGAGACTTTAAACAGAACACAGAAAGAGGTGAGGTTGGAGGCAGCTTCTTCTTCTAACTGGTATACTTTGCATGAAGCAATAGCTTAGAACTTACTGCTTCTAAACAAAAATTGGAAGGCATCTGTTCTGCCAAGTTGGAACTTCTACACTAGCAAATGTACAACACAGTACTTTCCACACAGCTTTGAGGAACTTGACATATACAACAAAGTACATGACCATTACAGCATAGCAGAACTTCAAAACCAGGAAAGCAAATGGCAATTATCCTCCCAGCTATCCTGATCAAGATAAGGTAAATTCTGAACGCTGCATTTCCAAAAAAAATTGGCAATCTTTATATGAGCAGGCTAGCTTTTGATACAAAAAGAGAGGTCGACTAAATTAATCGAAATACTTGTTTTGCCGAAAGTTTGCTTCCTTAGCTTGTTAAATGAGCAAGCAGATACCACCATCTTCAGATGATATGTTGATTGACAAAACCAAGCCTAAGTCTCAATAACCATTACATAAAAGCGTGAATCACTAGTATTCAATGTCTTCCTGACTGCCAAATCTTCTTGTGCTCACGGAAGATAGCAGCTAATCATTTCCAAGAATTGCTTTGTTAAATCTACAGATTCAGGTAAAATGTTAAGCTGCCAATACAGCACAGTTATGCATCCCTTCGGAAACTATTTCTGCCTCATGTATGTCTTGAAGCACCACCATGTAATTGTGAAGATCTCAATTGAGTGTCTTCCTGCATTTGCAAGAACAGGCAGTAAAATCATAGAGCAATAATTTCAAGGGTATTTTGAGAATCTCAGCGCCATATTATCCACACTCACCTGCAAGCCATAACTGAAAGTTGTTGGAGGTCGAAAATCAAATTGTCCCTATATGAAAATATGAGAATAGGTAACCATACCACTACTTTTTATATCCATGTACTTAATTAATCATTCAAAATCATCATACCAGCCCATGGATGCTTTGCTGAGTCCCGAAAAATCCATCATGGCTTTGTGCTATTGAATTCAGTTGTCCCTGTAAGTGGAAAGAAAAGTTGACAGTAGCCATCCATAGAATTTTTTGTCAATGCAGCCCATAAACCAACATAAAATTACCAGTCCGTGCATATTCTGTTGATTGACATAATATGCATCATGAGGTGGCTCCATTAAGTTCAACTGCACCTGCAATCAGTATTAATTGCAAAAAGATCACATTATCCTCCACAGGAATATGTACATAGTACTCATGACAGAATCTAATGGATTCGATGAGCTTACTAGTCCTTGCACATTATGTTGAGTACCATAATACCCACTCAGAGAAATCCCATCCGAATTAATGTTGTCCTACAATAGTAAAAGAAAAATACTGAAGACAATGATCTTTATATCAACCATATCAGCTTCATATAATTGCAAAGCACCTTGAAATACTGAATGTTTTGAGATTTTCCTTAATATTTTCCCTTGTTAAATTAAGAGAAAAGGCAAACATAAAGAAATTTAAAGAAAGGGTTCATTTAGTACAAAGCTAACATATTATCAAATGATCCTCGCTGTCTATTATCTCACATTAAGATGACTAACCATTTGCAGGCTATCTTGCGCTTCCACAATCAAGGCACCTGGTTCTGATTGTACCTGACGTGTCAAGACGCATGTTTTTGTGAAATTCTATTTTGGCATTTCTTCTTTGGAGCACAAACATTGTCAACAAACAGAACAGGAGGACACAATTATCAAATTTCAATTCTAAACTAACCTTTCTTTTCCTGATAGGATTTTTTTTCTTACTTGATTTGGTAGCAAGGGTTCCTTGGTTTTCTTCTTCTGTTTCATGATAATTCAGAAAAAGGCCACCAGGTTCTGCTGCACTGTTGTTACAGTTGTTCACATTTACACAATTTTTCAGTGTCTCTACTACTGTGCGGAAAGCAATATTGTAACTTTCTTCAGACAAAGATCCTTCTTCACTCATTTCAATGGCCAGTTTGCAGAGTTCATTGTAACGCTGCACCCTAGATTGTATCTGTTCAGCTCCCTCAGCAAGTGATTGCTTGCTTTTTGCGTCTTTGGCCCACCTCTTCAAAATATAATGAGGTGGGATGTTTCTAATACCACAGATTTGGAGGACAATTAATGCATGTCTACAGAGGAAGCCTTTGTATTCAAACAAGTGGCAACAACAGGCCACTTCCGACTTGGATTCATTCCATGTTACCAAAAAATATTCATTCTTTTCACAGTCTTGAACTCCAAATGTTGTTCCATCTTCATTATCCTTTTTAGGATGACAACCAACTACACCTAAAACTTCGACTTGAAATTTCTTAAATATGGAATGTGTGTACACCAGTGACATTTCCTTTTCCCAAGGAGAAGGAGACTTTAAGGCAGGCTGTTTGTGCAAAGTATCAAAATCTGCTATGGCCTCCTCCTCATACCTATTCTGTAGGATTGCTCCATAGTGCTTCATGAACTCTTTCACTGTGATTTTCCTATGAATGTATTTATCAAAGAAAGAGTTTATACTTTCAGAACGTTGATTTGTGGACATTCCACCCAAAAAAGTATCCCCAATGTAAGTAGGCACCCATTTTTTACGATCTTCATATAATACTCGTATCCATTCGTCGTTTTGCAGTTCAAATCTTGTCACCATTTTCCACCACCTCATATCAAATTGTTCCTCTGTCCATGATCTGTGTATGCACTTGTTAAATTTTGCCAAAAAATTCTCATGCCGTTTGATGACATGAGAAAGAGTTTCAGGGATCTTTTCCTCTATATGCCAGAGTGAAAAGCAATGCCGGGTATTAGGCAAAACTTCTTCAATCGCTGCCTTCAAGGTTCTGTCTACATCAGTGATAATAACTTTAGGTGCTTTGCCACCCATTGCTCTGAGCCATGTCTTCATTAACCAAACAAATGTAGACCTAGATTCATCTGCAACAAATGCACATCCAAGTAAAATTGGCTGACAGTGATGGTTCACCCCAACAAAAGGAGCAAATGGCAGTTTTTCATGGTATTTCACATAGAAGGTATCAAAAGATACAACATCATTAAAACTGCTATAGTCACTCCTACTTTTTGCATCAACCCAGAACACATTTCTTAATCGCAGCTCCTCATTTAAATCTATTGCATAGAAAAAGTTAGGATTCTCCTTCTTGATCCGTTTAAAATACTCAAGTAGTACTTGTGCATCTCCCTCATCCAATTCCAAGTGTCGGCCTTTCTCAAACTGAGAATTTGTGTCATTTGTAAGGAATCCTACATTTTGGTGCCCAGCGGCCTGTCTTGACATCTCAACATACATCCTTTTTGTTCGTTCACTAACAGCATGCAAGATGTCAATGTTGTTCTTCTCTGCTAATTTTACATTCCTATGGATTCGAAAATGATAAGCTAAAGCTGGTAAAAGCTCATGATTATGCTCC
>JANSVA010000003.1:2866599-2888048 GCA_025504915.1 Erythroxylum reticulatum | reverse complement strand
AAAAACTTCATTGATGTTTACAGTGTTAAATACAATACAGAGAATCAATCAACTCCTAAGAAATAGGAGGTAAATCAGCTAATTGGTAACAGAATATATCTTATCTACAATCAAGATATCATCACATGTCAAATAATAATTTCCTAATAACATCAAACCCATAACAAAATAGAGAAACTAGGCGCGATGGAGGAGAGATATGAAAACCGTGAAAAGAAAAAGAGATATGAAGAAAATAACAATATTATAGATGTAGCCATACTCACTAAAAGCAACATTTAGAACTTCTGCTTTGAGCATAAGCTTCTGCAAATTTTTGTGATGATAAAAAAGATGATGCATTCTCGTTCTTCCTTTGAACAACAATTTTTCTAAGAATGAGTTTTGTGCAATGTGTTTCAGCTCTTTAGTTTTTACTTCACCTCCTTTGCTAAACATAATGACGACTTCATCTGATTCTTTATAAAGAACCAACATATAACCGTAATATGAAATAACGTTATGAAAATCGAAGGCTATACCTTTTTTCTTGATCCTCACGTCATTTTAAATTTGAGCCAGCTATAGCTGTTGTCTTCTTCCTTACGTCTTTGCATCTGTTTATTTTTGGACTTCACGTTATTCTTTCTCCTTGTCTCACGTCTTTATAGCTATTTTCTTCTCATCCTCACATCTTTAGCATAGAGTGGAGCAGGTGGCATAGAGTGGAGTAGGCGAAGCTATTCTTGTCTTCACATCATTTAATGTGGTAGAGGCTTTATAAAAAATGAAGCCTATATCTCTTACAAAAGTGAAGCCTAGTCTTCACATCATTTAATGTGGCAGAGACTTTATCAAAAGTGAAGCCTAGCCTTCACTTCATTTATTGTGAAGCTATTCTTGTCTTCACGTAATAGCTTATTGTTCCTTATAAGTGTGGAGAACCGAAACATTCATTTGTATGTGAGTTCTTCACTTCATTTATTGTGAAGCCTATTCTTGTCTTCACGTAATAGCTTATTGTTGCTTGTAACCGTGGAGAACTAAAACATTAAATTCATTTGAATGTTAGTTGAATTTGATAAATATATATATATATAGCCATCTTACGTTAAATGCATTTGTTTGTGAATCCTGTTGAAGTGGTTTATTACCTGAAGCTGAAGTCGAAATGAAGGAATGTGTAAATGATTTACTGTAGTGGTTTTGCTATCGGGTTTTCACATATAGTGAAAATTTAATTTGTGTACAAGTTTAGGCACTAAACATTTTTTAGAAATTATTATGGTTATCACATGTTTATTTTAAACTATATTTAGCATTTAATACTCTGTAAAAATTGTTGTGATTGATGTCACTTATATGTTATTATATTTAGTGATGGAAGGTTTGAACAATATGAATGATTACAATTGATTGTATGGAAGTAAATGAAAAAGATAGGGTATGGAATGATACTATAGAGATGTGTTTAATCTCCTTGATGATTGAAGAAGTGAAGAAGAGAAATTGAACAACTACTACCTTTTCCAAATCTGGCTAGAAGATATTAAAGTAGGGCTTTAAACAAAATTCAATAAAGAGTAAACTGATATTCAATTGAAGAATAAGTATAATGAATTAAGGGTTAGATTGAAGAATTTCAATAACTTACTCAAAGAAATAGGAATAAGTTACAACTCTTTTATTGGTGAAGTTAATGCCATAGATGAATGTTGAGAAAATCTATTTAAGGAAAAATATGTCTTTTGTTTTATTAATATATCATATTATATAATATTCATTCTCATATATCTTTTTCATCATTATAGATGCATAAATGACTCACAGATTCAATAAAAAAGGATGTAAGGAAATTTTAGACTTGTATCATATTTTTGGAGATACTACTACAACTGATGTGGATGTACATCCATCAACTAAATCTCCATCGAATAGTACAGAAGAGGAGCATGGAAATGATATTGATGAAGGTTACTTGTATAATGGAAAAGAAGATCAAGGTAAAAGTTCTCCATCTAAAAGAAAGAAATCTCCAAAGAACAAGAAGGCAAAAAAGACACATTCTAACATTGTAGAAGAAGTCTTACTTATACTTAGTGAATAATCAAATAAGAAGAAGATCAAGCTTTTATTTGGCAAGTATTCATACACCAACCCTTGAACATAGAAACCTAAGAGCTTGACAAGGTTACTGTGTTGCAGCTTGGAACTACTCCAGCCTTTGTCCTAATCTTCTTGATAGCCTCTTCGTTGTTATTTCCTGCCCTTGGCCAAATTTCCCATGACAATTTGAGAACTAACAGCTAAGTTGTTGTACACATGTATAGCAACTGCACAACTTTAGTTGTTGTACACATATATAGCAACTACTCAACTTTCTTGTTTGTTTCATCTGATTTGAATTTACCTTGTAAATTAGACCAAAACCACCCTCCCCGAGTTTATTTGCTAATGAGAAGCCATTTGTTGCTACCTTGAATTTTGAAACACTATATAATTGTACGTTGCTCCTTATTGCATAACTTGGTCGGTCACACATCATTAGCTTGTTATAAACTTTTTTTTATAAAAGAAAGAATGTAAATTTTAGTTAAAACTTAATCAACTAGCAACGAGTTCAAGGCTTTAAGCCTACCATCATATTGCAATATGACCAACAAAAACTAAGGAAGATAGTATGACTATTTGCATAATAAACAACAACAAGAAATAATTATAAGCATTACTAAATTTTCATCTTCACGAGAAAGCTCATTCGCCATTTCTGGTATTTGAGATTTTGTTGTCTCTTCCTAGCAGATTTCCTTTTTGTAAATTTGGATTGCAAGCGAAAATCACCAGGGATGTTTGAAACATGGTCTACAAGTAGTGGGGTATCACCGCCCTCTGTTTGTTTGATATCCTGTGTCCTCTGATTCACAGTTTGCTCAACAGTTGCAACTGGAGTCAGTATGTTGGGCCAATCCATCTGAAATGGTCCAAATATTGGGAGGTGAACATTCGCGTCATTGTTTAGGTTCTCCATATTGTCTGTACTGGAATTGTCAAGAGTTGTCTTTCCTTGGGGAATATGTGTGACAACTTGTTCAGTCCTTAACCCAACTAGTTGATTATAATTAGATTGCTGCTTGTTCTTTTCCATTTTCTCTACTTCTGCATCCTCATATCTAGCACTTGGTTTTGTAGAAATGGAAATTACTTCCTCTTGAATTTCTCTAATTATCATAGTCTGTGATATTCCCATGATACAGCTTATTGTAATCATAATAACCTATGATACTGGACTATGAATCACGAATATATCCATTATAGTTAAGAATCCATCAGTAGATATTCCTTAGATTTTTAGGAGTAAGACTGTCACTTAGAAGTGAATAGCTAAGGTACAAACCATCTTCATTTGATTGTTTGGTGATGTTATAGTATTCGGTGTTTAAGTTACTTTATTTATTATTTTGGGCCTTATTTGTAGTTTGATATATTTGATATATTTTATGATAAGAAGTTGACTAGGTAAAGGATTCTACAATCTTGGATTATGCAGTATTTTTGGAAGATAAGATAGTGTGGAAAGGTGAAATTCTAAATGAGATAGAATCTTAAGGAAAATTGGATTTGTTGGAGATAAACATGTTTTTGGTAGAGACAAACATGGATGACATTTATCAAAGATTCTATTAATTATTGCAGCTGTGTTTTTACATAAATGCGTGAACAATTGCACTACTCTTTGTGATTTATGAACATTACATGATCTATCCATCATAATAGGCAGTTGCGTTGTCGAGATGTTTTTGGGATGAAATACATGTCCGATTGATGAGTTTTGATGCTACTATGCGTGGGTTTCTTTGGTGATCAGTTTGAAAGATTCACAACATATTTTTTGTTAAACAACTTCCCATGATTTTGGTTTAACAAGGCTACACGTATAGATGAGTATCTTTTGACTCAATTGTTTCTTTGTTTATGTTATTATTGGTTTAATCACTTGATATTTTATTTTCATCTATATTATTATTCAATGTTGCAAAAATCCTTTGTTGAAGTTAGCATAAGGTGGTCATATTATTGGGAGTAAAATACTTTCATAGGATGTGAGTATGGGTGGGTAGCGTCAAGGGATGAGTAGTGTTGGTTCAACGAAGCCTTGTATAAGACTATTGTACTTGAGTGAAAGTTGATTAATCTGGATGAGGGCCCCCAAACGTAGGCTGTGTGTGTCGAATTGCGTTAACAAATTTCGTGTCGATTTATTTGTTGCATATTTAGTTTTTCTGGTTATGTTTATAATATGGAAAATTCACAGTTGCTGATTCAGTTATTTTCTAATAAGAAATCGATAGATTTAGTTTGAAACAACTGTAGCAAACCAACTAAGGTTGCTCATTAACTACTAACTGAGGCTCAAAAGGCTTGCTATCTAGATCCTCATAATTATCTTCTTAAGCAGATGGAATATGCTAGATTAAGGGATCATTAGGAAGCTTTAGCCTTGCATGCTTCTATTTTAAAACAAAAAGCTCGTATTAATCGGCTTAGAGATGGGGACATCAACACCAAATTCTTCCACGCATCTTTTCTTGCAAGGTGAAACAAAAATATAATTGCTAATCTTTGAGATTCATTGGGTAATTCATTTTCCGATTAGGCTTCTTTATCCAGGCTTACAAGGGAATTCTTCTTACAACTTATGGGCATAGAAACTAGCTCCAATCTACTCACCATATTTGCACACATTTTGATATTCCCTTTTCACAAGAACTCAAGGAAATACTGTCTACTCCATTTACTAGCTTAGAAGTTAAGGAGAGCTTCTTCCAATTACATCTCTCTAAGGCTTAAGGTCCTAATGGATTCATAGCAGGGTTCTTTCAAAAAATATGGGGGATTGTGGGTAATTTGTTTACAAAAGCAATTTTAGAGTGTTTTTCCTCTTGTCAAATGTTGAAGGAGATAAATCATACCTACATATGTCTGGTGCCCAAAAAGCATAATCCTGATACTTTGTCAAACTATGGACCCATCTCCTCCTGCAGCACGATCTACAAGGTAATTGTTAAACTTCTTGCTAATATATTGAAAATTGCTTTGTCTTCAGTGATTAATCATACTCAAAGTGCCTTCATACAAGGCAATATATTGGAGATAACATATTGCTTATGCAAGAGCTTTTGAAAGATTATCATTCATGAAGAAATATCAAGACTTGCTATTGGAAGATAGATTTCTACAAGACTTTTGATATTGTTAATTAGAAGTTCATATAGATTTCTACAAGACTTTTGATATTGTTAATTAGAAGTTCATACAATTTTGTCCAAAGGCTCTTAAATTCCTAACTAAGTTCATTTCCTGAATTATGAAGTGTCTATAAACTGCCTCAATTAGTATTATGGTAAATGGGATTCCTCAAAACCCATCTCTTGTGCTCACGGTATTAGATAAGATAACCCTCTCTCATCTTATTCACTCTTGTTATGGAAGGCCTATCTCTAATTCTTAACAAGGTTATATGACCAAATGGTATTTTTCATTACCATAGTAAATTTAAGGCTTCTAAATTCACACACTTGATGTTTGTTGATGACTTGATCCTTCTCTCGGGGTTAGACCGTCATTCAGTGAGGTTAATTCAAGATCTCCTAAGACAATGTTCCAAATGGTCGGGCATGGTCATGAATGCTATAGAAGTAGTTTGTACTGTTCTAAAGATGTGAGGAACTCGATGGAAATCTCTAAGATTATTGAACTTCAACTTTATGATCTTCTACTTAAGTACCTGGGGGTTCCTAGCTCATACGCAAAACCTAAATACTTTGATTGTATTTCTCTCATAGAATAAATCAAGGCTTGAATTAATGCCTGATAAAACATATTCCTAAATGTCTATTGGATCTCACACATCATTCTTCCCAAGAAAGTCATCAAGGAGATTGAGAGCATCATGAAAGCTTTCTTATCGATTGGGAATTCTAAAAACTCTAAGAAAGCTAAAATCAAATGGAGTGAAGTGACCATTCCTAAAAGGCAATGGGGCCTAGGGATTACTTCAATATCTCTAACGTAAAAAGTGCTTCTGTGAAAAAGGACATGAAGACTTTTTGATGACAAATAGGCTATTTCGCTCTTTTTGCAAATGTTGAACGTAAGACATGTAGTATTTCCTTTGGTTAATAACATGTTAGGCAATTGAGACAATATTTGGGTATGTTTTGACAATTAGATCGCCCGTAGTCCTCTCATAAATGTAATTGAACTATCCAGACTCATTAATAGGATTCCTCTTAACTCCAAAGTTTCTTCTTTGATGAATCAAGCACACTGGAAGGGTAACTTCATAGAATTCAACTTACTGGAGACCTATCTTCCTCATACTAATAACATTAGTAGGCAAGATCCAATTACTTGGGTCCCAAATTCCTCAGGTAATTTTACTAACAAGTCTTGCTATAAAGCTTTGCAAGAAGGTGTAAGGAATGTTCCATGGTTCAATCTTCTATGGAATTGTTCTCTTAATCCAAAAGCATCTATTTTCACCTAATTAGTTATCAAAAGCAGGCTCCGTACAAAAAACAAGTGATTTGGAACTTATGACCTAATTTGTGTTTTTTGTAAGGAGTTGGAGGAAAGTAGGGAGCATTATTTTTTTCAATGCAGTTACTCTAAAGTGATTTGAAGCAGAATTTTATATTTATTGGCTGATGCATTGTAAATTATGATTAGAATTTAGCACTAAATTGGATGATCTATATTACCCATTTGAGGTTGAATGATGTCCCCTTGTACAAAATTGTCTTTACCTTTACTATCTATTCTATATGGAAAAAGAGGGACAATTTAATTTATAAGCATGTGGAAATTCATAAGTACAAATTAGCTAACGATATCATCAATCGGATCCGGACACTTATGATTGCTGAATTTATAAGAATGTGGAAATTCATAAGTACAAATTAGCTGATGATATCATCAACTGGATCCGGGCACTTATGATTGCTAAATCCAACCCTACATTCATTATCCATAGGCATGAAGACCTGGAATCTACAAACTGAATTGTGCTTTAAAGACTTCTGTAATTTGCTCTGTCTTTAATTTTGTAATTTAGTCGGTTATTTTTCTTACGGTGAACTCATTATAATATCGTCATAGCTTTGCTCTAGTTAACTCAATTATTATTCAATTTTCAAACAAAAAACTGCGACAAAACATATATATTGCGGAACTACATCATCCTTCAAGATTTTCAATTGGCATTGCAACTTAATTTTTCATAACTCTTTCCACTACTCTAGCATCTACTTCCTCGTCTCTTAACAATCAATTGTTCTTTAATGGGTTCCCATTCCATGGTAAAAACTCCTAGATAAGCATCATCTTCGCCAAGTCATGACGTGAGTGACAATATTTCCTTGGTCTAGTGGTTGATCCCAATCTTCATGCCAAGCAAAAGGGTATTAGTTGGATGATCAAAACTTTGCCAAAGAACTTGCTTCGAGTTTGCATCTTCCAAAACCAAATTCCTTGACTTTAGCAAAATAGCCGTTACATTGGTGGCATACTCATTCCCTGAATATATTGTCCGTATCAGGAAAACATTTATATGCAAAATCCTCAACTTCCCACTTGCATCTAAGTCAAGAACAACTTCATTGCCAAGGAAATTTGGTTCCTTGCTGGCTAACCAAATTGAATGGTTTGAAGAGTAATCCTCAGAATTTTAATATAACCTATTAAAATGATGTCCAATATGAATTTATGTTGATAAAGAAATATACCACTGGAATTTTCCACCAATTCAATGCCCAGAAAATGTTTAGTTTTCCCAAATCTTTCATATGAAAGTAATGACTCAAATAATTTTTGAACTTTTGCAACGCTGCACTATCATTTTTAAAAATAACCGAGTTGTCAACATATACTAATATCTCCATTTTGGATATGATGTTTATAAAATGTAAACAAGGAATAATATGAAGAAGATTGTCAAAAGCTATAATTTTTCAACGTAGTACTTAATTTTGCAAACCAACATCTAAGGCCTAACGAAGGCCATAAAAAGACTTCTTCAAGCAATATGCCTTCCAGGAGCTTTATGACTTAAAACCAAGAGGCAACTTCATATAAACCACCTCTTTAAGATTTTCATGGAAGAATGCACTATACACATCTATTTGATGTAATTCTCAACCTTTAGCAGTGACAATCACTAAGAGGGCCCAAATTGTCACCACATTTGCTATAAGGGAAAACGTCTCATTGTAGTTTATTCCTTCCACCTGGTTGTTGCCAAGAACCACTAAACGAGCCTTATAGCATTCAATAGGACCATTTGTATTGTATTTAATCTTATAAACCCATTTGTATCCAATAGTTGTCTTTCCGAAGGGTAAGTCTTCTATAACCCATGTCTTATTATCCTTGAGAGCTTGTATCTCATTTTACATTACCTCTCTCCAGTTCTCATCCTTCATTGCTTCTAAAAAAGATTTGGACTTATGTCTTGTAACTGCCAAACAAATGATGATAATAAAATGCAAAGCTCCTGCCATATTAAGAATATGTCAATGGAATGTTTAATGTAACATGCTATGTTCAGCAAAATATTCCTTCATACATATAAATTCAGTCTCATTATTAGGTCATGTAATTTTCACCTTTTAATCAAAATTTTGTTATACTAAGGCCCAAAAAATTCTTCAATACGTATAGAATATCACTTTTCTCTTTTAACAAATAAACCCACACACATTCACAATTGTCAAAAAAATAAGATGCCCCACAAAAAGTTAGCACTTGATAAGCACCTCAATGATCACAATGTATCAACTCATAAGCCTCTTTTTCTCTACTATCATCAGACCAAAATACTTCTTTAGATTGTTTCGCTCTAAAGCGGATATCATAAGCACTATTTTTCCCACCACTACCTTTAACATCACTACTAACATTAGCAAGCATTTTTATTAGTTTAGGTGATGGATGACCAAACCTTTTATGCCACAACTTTGTGGGACTAATTTTAGTTATTTTGTTAATGTGCACATGTGCGATTCCTCAGAAAGAGTAAAATCTCTCGTGTTGTTTACTCTCTTCAATCAACATCCTCATATTACGGTCTTGTATAACAAAAAGCTCATTAGTGAATTGCACAATGAAATTCGAGTCCTCAAACAACCGTGATACAGAGATTGATGCACTCGCTCCTGTTCTCTCTTTTTGTCGAATATGTTAACTAGGTTTCAATTGCATCTATTGCAAGAGCACACATGAATTGCGTAATAATTGTTTAGTTAGTCCTACAACACCATGAAACGACCATAGTACTTCACTATTGCTTCTACGTTTTGTTTACAGTTACCAAAATTGTCTTCAGTTAATGTATACGAGGACAATTTGTAACAGAAAATCTTTGTTTGATATCCTCTAATAGATCTGTTGCCTTTTTCATATGCGTTATGGTTGAACACAGAGTGGGTTTAATCCTGTTAAGTATCCATGAGACCATCATGGAATTCACAGTCCACCAATCTTCGAATTCTGATGAGTTTTCGGCCGATTGGTTAATGGCTCCATAAACAAAGTCCAACTTCTGAGAGAAGTACGTAGGGCTCTAGCCCACTCTTCATATTTCTCTCCCTTCAAATGTATTTGGGCAATTATGCCACCAGGGTTATCAGCCACGGTCAAATTGTAAGGTGTAGCCATCTTTATCTTGTCTTCGCCTCCAATCTTGGATTCATCGCTTCCTCCTCCAGACATGTCTACTTTGGGAAGTTGGACAACAACCCAGAGTTTTAATTTTCTGGACTCTAGTTTTCCCTCCTATGGTAGAATGAAATAGAATGAGATGAAAAAATAGAGTTTTATATTACATCTCATTTCATTTTAAACAGTAAAAATAAAAATTTCCCAATTTAGAAAGTTTAGAATGAAATATAAAATGATAAACAATTTTATACTATATTATATTATAAACCTTTCATTAAACAACATTTTACTATATTACATTATGAACCCTTCTATCATTTCCAAACAATAAATTTCTAATATTATATTTATTACATTCTATTATAAAGCACTCCATTTTATTCCATTAAAAACCTTATGTCCATTAAAGATAGACTTAAGCGATAGTGGCTCTTCTCTTCCCACATTAAACAAGCACAATAGAAAACTTGCACTCACAAGATAAAAGAAGAACAGCTCATCTTATACCAGAATTAAATGTATATTTATATACAAAATAATGACACATTTTGGGCAAGAACTCGCATGCAAGTCCAAAAATTAATCCAAATATACAAATAACACCAATCTCAGCCTTGGTCGAAGGGGTTCTTCCCAATGCTTCTAACTCTTCGAGATCTTGGATTCAAATGAACTCTTGATCAGTTTTTCACGAGGTCTTCGGAATTGTTAGCTTAGGCAATGAACGATACACGAGGCCTACTAGTATCAGGTGAATTCGTTAAATAATTTGTATTTAGTCATAATGTAGCTAAACAGGTAGTAGGTGTGAATTTCAACATATCCGGCTGCCTTTACGCTAAACTTCAAACTAATGGTTTTAATAACTAAACTAACTTGACTATAAGATCACAAATTATAAATGAAACCAACAAAATTGGAAATATGACGGGAATGGATTGGAAAGGGTGGAATATCGGTTTGACCCTCTAATCACAAAAAATTGTTATACTGTTCATTCATTATTTTTTAAATATAATTGCAATCTTGCTTCTTATGTGATCGCAACTTTATTTTCTCGACTTTGAATGTCTGAAAATAGTCATAAGTAATATATTTTAATTTGTTTAAGGTCAAAGAACCATAAATTCCTTGGATTTCACTAAAGCATAGTTCTTGTAAAAGCTTATTATCATCATTTTATTTCGGTACTTTCAGCAAACTTCTTCAAGGATTTCATCTCCAATTCTTTTGTTAGGAGAAATATTTTATGAAGAAACAACAAATTTCTAATAGAATGCGGTATTTGTGGTTTTTTAAAAAATAACATGAAATTCGTGGGTATTATATCGGATTATAATACTGGTCGGTACCAAATGAAATTATAAATATCGATTATTTATTTGTAGGTTTCGTAAAATTTAAGAAAATTTGGACTAACTTGTAAAATGAAAAAATTTGTAACCCCAAATTCTCAGTACCTCTGCCTCCCTCTCCTCCTGTTAGAAGTCAAACCCGATAGAAGCTTATAAATTTTTCTAAATACAATAGTTGAGTATAGTTATTTTTCTTTATTTTTGCTAGCTATCAACGTTCGTTTGTTATGATTGTGATGTAGTAGTAACTTCATTTATTATGATAGTGTTTTAGTTGGCTTTGAGGTGTTAAAGTCGGTGAGCAAAACCGACTTTGATGGTTATAAAAGGGGTTGTATGGGTAGTGTTTTAGAAGTGAAAAGAATAGTGAAAAAATGTAGAGAAAAACATATTGAAAAGAGAATAAGTGAGAGTGAGAGGTACAGAGCTGCAGCTCAAAGTTTGTAACATTGTTTTTTTTTAATCAATATATATTGCTGTTTGTTTTGTAGTATCTTGTCTATTTTTTTTTCCCTAAAAAGTAGTATCAGAATTAGGTTCGTGACTACGTTTAAATGACATGAAAATGGCCAATATGATTCAGCCTAAAATTCTAAAATTGGTGAAGACAAATTATGGAAACTAGAGCATCTGAATGAAAGTACTGCTCGAATCACAAGATTTGTGGGAGATTGTTGAAGAGGGTTGCATTGAGCCTAAACATGCGAATGTTGAAGCATCTTTATCAAACGCGCAAAGGACATCATTTAAAGAATCACGAAAGAAGGACAAGAAGGCCCTGTTTTTCATCTTTGAAGGAGTTGATGAATCAACGTTTGAAAAAATATCAGACACAAAAACATCAAAGGACTCATGGGAAACTCTATAGAAATATATTCAAGAAGTCAAAAAAGCTAAAAAAGTACAGCTCCAATCTCTTAGAGTCGAATTTGAAACATTAAAAATGCAAAGTTCCAAAAAAATTGGTGACTATGTTACTCATCTATCGCGATGAGATAAAAAAAAATGGAGAAGCTCTTAACGATGTAAGGGTGATGAAAAAACTTACGCTCACTAACAAGAGTGTTTGATTATATCGTCCTTATAATTGCCGAATCAAAGGATTTGTCACAAATATCTATTGATGAGCTTATGGGCTCTCTTCAAGCTTATGAGTTGAGAATGATCCAAAATGACAATACTAATGATTTAGAACAAGCCTTACAAAGCAAGTAATCTATTGGTGGCAATCAAACTAGCAGCAGTTGCCAATAAGGCAGAGAAAATTGAGGTAGCTACAGACGTGCCTACAAAAGTGGACGTGGTGGACGAGGACGTGGTAAGAACTCTTTTAAAAGAGGCCAAACAAATGAAAGCTATCAAATATATGGTTGTGGTGGAGGATTTCAAAACCAAGGAAGAGGCAGTTTCAACAATGAGGTAATAAATCACAAGTGCAATTTTATAACTTTAACAAGCATGATCATTTTAGTTACAAGTGCAGATTAGCCCAAAGAGGGAGGAAACAAATCATTTTGTAGCAACAAATGATAAATAAGATGAATCGATAATTTTCTTAACATACAAAGGAAATGAAGAATGAAAGAAAAATATTTGGTATCTTGATACCAGTGCTAGCAACCACATATGTGGAAAAAATGATCTATTTATAGATTTGGATGAGACAACCTAAGGAGAAGTTACATTCGGTGACTCATTAAAAATTCCAATGAAAGGTTAAGGTAAGATTATGATTACCTTAAAAAAATGGAGAGAAGAGGTATATATGTGATGTTTATTATGTACTTGCATTAAGAAGCATTATTATCATCCTTGATCAGTTCTTAGAAAAAAGATACGACATACATTTGAATGATTGCTCTCTTGTCATCAACAAAGGTGGAGAATTAATTGTTAAAGTTGAAAAGATGAAGAATTGTCTTTTCACACTTGATATTTAGTCAGAAGTACTGGAGTGCATGAAATCTCTCATTAAAGATGAGTCATGACTATGGCATTTAAGGTTTGGTCATTTTGGCTTTACTGGCTTGCAATTGTTATCAAAAGCAAAGATGGTAAAGGGACTTTCAGAAATTAATCAACCGGATTAGCTATATGAAGCATGCATTAAAGGGAAACAATATAGGCAAAGTTTTGAAGTTGGAAAATCGTGGAAAGCTAGAAGACCGTTGAAGATTATTCACTTAGATATAGCCGGACCATTTGATATACCTTCACTTGGTGGAAACTGGTATTATATTACCTTTATTGATGACTTGAACATAAAAAGTTGGGTGTATATTCTTAAAAAAAAATCAAAAGCCCTTAATAAATTTAAGGAGATCAAAGCAATGGCAGAAAAACAAAGTGAGCAATATTTAAAGATACTTAGATTTGATAAAGGAGGTGAGTACAAGTCAAATTTTTTTGTAACTTTTTGCAAAGATCATGAAATTGTTCATCAGTTGATATTTTCATATACACCACAACAAAATGGCATCGCAAAAAGAAAGAAGTGCACAATTCTTGATATGACGAGAAGCATGGTAAAAGGAAAGCACATACCAAGAACTTTCTGGGTTGAAGTTGTTCTATTTGTTGTTTACTTGCCAAATCGGTGTCAAACAAAAATTGTAAAATTCAAAACACCAAATAAAGCATGGAGTGGTAGCAAGCTAGCAGTTGGACATCTCATGATTTTTAGGTACATTGCATATGCTTATATTCCTGATCAAAAAAGAAAGAAGTTAGATGATAAAGGTAAAAAGTGCATATTTATTGGTTATGAAAAGAGGAGTAAGACGTATAGATTGTACAACCCTTTGACCAAGAAGGTGATCATCTCTTGAGATTGTCCAATTCGATAAAGAAGATTATTGAAAATGGAATAAAGAAGATAAAACAGTCCAAGGATTATTTTTCGATGATGACTCCAACACATAAGATGAACAAACTCCTTTATATAATTTTACAACTCCTGCATCAACACCATCAACTTCATCATATAACAGTAGTAGCAGTAGCAATTAATGGGAACACCTATAAAAATGCAGAGTCTACATAAAATCTATGATGCCACAGAATAAGTACAGACAACATTTGATTACTCATTGTTTTGTTTAATGGTAAAGTGTGATCCATTAACAGATGAAGAGGCTATTAAGGATAAGAAGTGGGAAAAAGCCATGAATGAAGAAATTGCTACGATCAATAGAAATGACACATGGGAACTAACTAATCTTTCAAACGTGCACAAGGCAAGAGGAGTTAAATGGGTGTATAAGACAAAGACTAATCAAGAAGGTAAAGTTGGAAAATACAAGACAAGTTTAGTTGCTAAAGGCTATAAGCAGAGAAAAAGAATCGACTATGAAGAAGTGTTTGCTCCCATTGCAAGAATTGAAATTATGAGAATTCTTATAGCACCGGCAACACAATAGATGGAAGATTTATCAGATGGACGTGAAATCAGCTTTCTTGAATGGATACCTAGAAGAAGAAGTATACATCGAGCAGCCACTGGGATATATTAAAAAAGGATAGGAGGACAAAGTCTAAGTCTAAAGAAAGCATTGTATAGATTAAAGCAAGCTCGACGGGCTTGGAATATGAAAATAGATGAGTATTTCCAAAGAAATGGATTTGCAAAAAGCCCACATGAGTATGTCTTATACATGAAGAAAAATCAAGATGGAGATATCATGATTGTGTGTTTATATGTGGATGATATAATCTTCACAGGAAACGATCCGAGTATGTTTAGTGATTTTACGAAAGCTATGACTAAAGAATTCGAAATGACAGATATTGGTGAAATGTCATACTTTCTTGGAATCAAAATAAAACAAATGAGAGATAGAATATTTATATCAAAGAAGAAGTATGCGGAACAAATTTTAAACATGTTTAGAATGAAGGATTGCAAGTTAATGGCTACTCCAGCAGAAACAAGTGTAAGATTCAAGAATGGATTCAAATAGAGAGTCGGTAAACTCGACACTGTTTCAGAGTTTAGTCGAAAGTCTGAGGTACTTGACTTTCACGTGCCCAAATATTATGTTTGTAGCCGGATTGGTGAGTAGATATATGGAGAAGCCAAAGCAAATCACTTCATTGCAGCAAAAAGAATTTTAAGATATATGAAAGGTACAACAAATCATGGTCTATTTTATACACATTCTCAAGATTTAAAGTTGAATGGTTATTCAGATATTGATTATAGTGGAGACTTAGATGATCGAAAGAGCACCTCTGGATATGCATTTCATATTGGATTAACAAGATTTTCATGGTCATAAAAAAAGCAACAAATAGTTACTCTCTCGACATGTGAAGCCGAGTATATCGCTGTAACAACATGTACATATCAAGCAATATAGTTGAAGAATATTTTGAGTGAGTTATATCGTCCACAAAAAAGTCCGATTACAATATGCATTAACAATAAATATGTTATATCACTTGCGTAAAATCTAGTGTCACATAGCCGAAGCAAACATATAGACACAAAATATCATTTTATTCAAAAGCAAGTGAAAGACAAAACTATAGAGCTCATTCATCGCAGAACTGAAGATTAAATTGTGGATATTTTTACAAAGCCATTGAAGACTGATGTATTTCACATACTTAAAGAAAAGCTTGAAATGCAAAGTTGAATTTGAGGGTGAGTGTTAGAAGTCAAACTTGATAGAAGCTTATAGGTTTTTCTAGATTAGCTGAGTATAGCTATTCTCCTTTACTTTTGCTAGCTACCAGCGTTCATTTATTATGGTTGTAATGTAGCTATAACTTCATTTATTATGGTAGTATTTTAGTTGGCTTTGAGGTGTCAAAGTTGGTGAGCAAAACTGACTTTGATGGTTATAAAAGGGATTGTATGGGTGGTGATTTAGAATTGAAAAAAAAACAGTGAAAAAAGGTAGAGAAAAGCATAGTGAAAAGAGAATAAGAGAGAGTGAGAGGTAGAGAGTTACAACTCAAAATTTGTAACATTGTTTTTTTTTACCTATATATATTGCAGCTTGTTTTTGAGTACCTTATCTGTTTTATTTTTTCCAACACCCTAACACTTTTGCTTCTGATAACTCTCTCCTATAGTCTGATGTCTATCTCACCCTGTCACCACTAGCCCGTCGTACCACCACTAGCTCGTTGCTGTCACCACTACCTGATTATCTTGTAATCGTAGTCATCACTGGTCCACCAGCTCTTGCAATCGTTAGACTTGCCACGCTTGGTGCTCCACAATTGTGGCACTTCGCCACTGCCACGCCTGATGTTACTCTCTCTCAATAGTGGCCACGTCTCACCGTCACATCACTGCCATGCATGCTCTTCTCTCCTTAGATGTTGAAGTCTCCAAGTCCAAGATCTGCCATGCTCTGCTCTTCTCCAGTCTTTACCCACTATTACCTTCTAGCCTATTAGTTTTAGGTTGTTTTAAAATTGTTGTGTCACTTGTATTAAACTCAAACGTGTTTGGGTTGTGCTTGTGATTTGTGTGTTTTTACGTTTCTTTAGATTTTAGAGTTTGGACAATTACTCAGTTTGACTTAATTTGTTTGGCATAATCAAATTGTGGATTGTATTGTAACAATTGTGGCTTAGGATTGGGAGAGATGCTCTGATTTTTACCGGTGCAATTTACTTCCTTACCTTTATTTTCTTTACTTGGTTTTTTGAAAGATCAAACCTTTCTAGGCCTGTTGCGACTTTTGATTGGGTCTGAGGAAGTTGAGAGGCGCCCACGTCTGTGGACGTCGTCAGTAGTTGCGCGTCGGCGTCACTAGACCATGGGGTTGCAGCGCAGTCTTGTGAGGAGTTCCCCCCTCTATCTAAGGAACGGCCTTAGGGTGGAGTAGTCGGCAACTTGAGGGGTTAGGAAGAATGTGACCTGCAGAAGAAACACTAGTCCCCAGAGATGGGGGCGTGGAACAATAAGCTTAAGATTAACCTACATAGGAGAGAGCTGAAGAATTACCCTGAGGTCGTCAAGGACGGTGACTTCACTCCTCCTCTCGCGGTGTTGCAGGCAAGGGCCAGAGTATGGGCGAATGCTCTGGTGGGTTTTTTCTGGGCAAAACATCTAGCTTATCCGGTGGTTAACGCCTGGGCTAAGGCAAGATAGGGAAAAAAGGGGCTTGAAAAGGTAATGTACCGAGAGGATGGGTTGGTGCTTTTTAAGTTTGCTGAATCCTCTAAAGTGGATGAGATTGTTGAGCAGGGACCATGGCATGTTGGGAATCAATCGTTATTCCTGCAGAAGTGGAGACCGGGTTTGGGGCTGGATAGGGGAACAATTGAATTTATCCCCCTATGGGTGAAGCTCCATGGGTTACCAATGGAATATTGGACCAAGGGTTAAGCCACTTGGCCAGTATTCTAGGGAAGCCTCTGTGTATGGACACACAAACAGCAGCCATGGAGCGGCTAGGATATACGAAGATTTGCATAGAGGTTCCTAAATCGACGACACTACCTGAAACTCTACCCATTATTAGGCTTGGTGAAAATGGGGAGATGATCAAGGATGAGATTCAGATTTCCTATCACTCCAATGGTAGTTACAAAGATGTGGGTAGCTAAAGGGAGAATTGGTACACTTGGGCCGACTTAGGCGCAAGAGGTTGACCAATTATTGTCAGTTGGAAACAGGATGCGGCTCTAAATGCTTTAAATTCTAAGGTAGTGGGGGGAGACAAAAATGAAGTGAACTTGGCTTCAAAACAAGAAACAGGTAAAGAGCTATCCAGAGGGGAGGCAATGATCAAGGAGAATGAGGCTAGGACTGATGAGGAGAGTGTTAAAGATAATGGGAACAAGGAGGCGACGTCCCCTTCTTTGGCAGTGAATTTGATCGTAAATGAAGTTAGTATATTTATTAGTTCAGGGGATAGTACAGAGGTGGAGCAGATTACGCAAGGAAATGGCCTGGCTTTGATTAGTGTGAAAACTAGTTTGGTGGGTACTAAGGATAGATCAGGGAACTACACTGATCCAGCAGCATTTCTGGACCCAACCATAGTAGGCAAGACACTAGAATCTGAATGTGAAGATGCAGAGCAATCCTCTCCTATTGTTGTTACTGGCAGAAAAGGAAAAGGCCGCAAGAAAAGTAAAAAGAAGAAACATAAGGGCTTATATCCCCCGAATGTTTGTTCTAAGCTGTTTTCTCTATAGATATCCGTACTAGTTTGGAATATAAGACTATGGTTCAAGACGTAGTTGTTGTACATAAACCTTTTTTTGGTAGGGATCTTAGAAACAAAAATTAAAAGGAGTTCGGTGCTAAAAGATAGGGAACTTTTGGGTGCTAAATGAGATTTCATATCTAATCATGATAACCACTACAATGGTAGAATATTGTGTTGGTTTAATAAGGATTTGGTGGAAGTTTAGGTTCTTGGAATGAGTGACCAATACATCCATTTACAATGCTGGCTCAAGGGAAGGTTTCAATTTGAAGCCACATAATTTATGCAGCAAATTGAGTTTCAAAGGGTTAAATTGTAGGAAGATTTGAAGTCAATTCATGCTAGAATGCAATTGCCCTAGATAGTTTTAGGGGACTAAAATTACTGTCTGAATTCTGCGGAGGTCGAAGGAGCTGTAAGGCATTATCCAAATATCAGGAGAGAACTCTCTTAAATGAATCAGCAAGTAGATTTAGTGGACCTCAAGGGAGTTGAAAGGTGGTTCACATGGGAGAATAAACAAGAGGGTCACATGTTCCTTTGAAAAAAGTTAGACTGAGCCATGGTCAATCAACAGTGGCCCAACTTTTCCCCAGAGCTGTGGCTGAATTTGGAGATCCGTTGTGTTCAGATCACTCTCCCATCTTGATACAAAATATGCAAGATAAGTTGCCAATGGGAGCTCCCTTCCACTTCTTTAATGGCTTAGCACTAGTGGGTGGATTTATGGAAGTTACATGCAGGGCTTGGGATTGTGCGGTAGGAGGATATAAGGCATTCCAACTTATGTAGAAATTGAAGGCTGCAAAGCTAGCTATAAGGCAATGGTGTAAGGAGAGGGATCAAAATTTGAGGGAGTTAAGAAAGGCAGTCACTGATATACAGCAAGCTTGATATATTGACCCACACAATGTCACTCTAAAGGTGCAAGAAAATGAGAAGATGCAGAAGTTGCAAAATGAGTTGCAGCTCCAAAAATCTATTTTAAGGCAGAAAGCGAGGTTGAACTGGCTGAAAGACGGGGATGTAAATTTAAAGTTTTTTCATGCTTAAATTTAAAGTTTTTTCATGCTTCCATTTTGGCATGTCGGAACAGAAATACTATTTCAGTACTAAAGGAAGGAGGGGGAGATTCGGTTTCCGGGCAAACAGAGCTTTCAAATCATATACGTGAGTACTTTATTCAGCTAATGCGTTGCCAGCAAAGGGGATTTCGGGTAGGGAATGTGCTAGAATTTTATCCTAACTAGTCGATGCAAGAGATGATGCTAGCGCCGTTTATAGCTCACAAAGTGAAGGAGGTGTTATTTCGGTTAAATAACAGTAAGGTGCCGGGTCCAGATGGGTTTTCGGCAGGTTTCTTCCAGAAAACCTAGGACATTACTGGACTACTCTTAACTGAAGCTGTTTTGGAGTTTTTCTTCTTAGGCGCTTTACTAAAGGAGATAAACCACACTTTTTTATGTCTGGTTTCGAAGGTTGAGCGACCCTCTACGATATCGGATTATTGACCGATCTCATGTTGCTCAACGGTGTATAAAATCATTGCAACATTACTGGCGGAAAGACTCAAATTGGTGTTGAATGAGGTGGTTAATAAGGCACAAAGTGCTTTCTTGCCATCCCGGAGCATTGGGGACAGTATTTTACTTTTGCAAGAGTTATCGGGGGCAGTACCACACGGGAAAGCAAATCCAAAGTTGTGCCTTGAAACTGGACTTATATAACGCATACAACACAGTTAGTTGGGATTATTTGAATCAATGTTTAGAAGCTATCAACCTACCCGATAGGTTCCGACACTGGATTATGCAATGTATCCAGACTTCTTTGATGAGTGTACTAGTGAATGGTATCCCAACCAGACCTTTCTGCAGCCAGAGAGGCATCAGGCAAGAGGATCCTCTTTCCTCTTACCTATTCACTTTAGCTATGGAAGGTTTCTCTAGATTGGTGACGAGGCTGATGGAACACAATAGGTTGTTTCAATATCACTCTAGGTGTTAAGAGTTGAGATTGACACATTTGCTTTATGCTGATGAAGTAATCCTGTTTTGCAGAGCGATACCTTAAGTTCTTTTAATAATGATGAATATGGTGAGCAAATTTTCAAAGTGGTCGAGTTTAACAGTAAATGAGCAGAAGAGTGGGGTTTATATATCCTCTGACATTTAGCATCCAAAGTGGATCAGTAATATGGTGGGTTTTGCTCGACAAACAATCCCATTTCGGTACTTAGGAATTCCTATTACGGTAGGTAAACCTAAGCTCTCAGATTTTATTCCTTTGATAGAAAAAATGAAAGGTCGAATTACTAGGTGGCAGAATCGGTTTTTATCTATAACAGCTAGAGTGAATCTTATTAATGCCGTATTGAATAATATGCATATATACTGGGCGACGCACTTGGTCCTCCCAAGGAAGGCAATAAAGGAGATGGAGAGAATACCAAAGGCCTTCTTATGGTCTAGGAAAGTTGGAAACTGTAAACTGGCTAAAGTTAAATGGAGCGAAATCATTATTCCTAAGAAAATTGGAGGATTGGGTGTTATGTCAATCACTCAAATGCAACGAGTTATCCTTCTTAAACGGATTTGGAGGCTCTTTGTTGATTAAGAGGCATTATGGGTAAAATGGGTGCACTCATTGTATCTCCACTCACACAGCTTCTGGCAGCTACAAGACACTGGGGGTATTTCATGGATGGTTAGGGGGATGTTGAAGCTTAGCGATGTAGTTTACTCGGTCATGAAGCATAAAGTAGGGGATGGTGAGGATATTAGGATGTGGTTTAACAACTGGGATGACTCAAGTCCTTTATGGCTTCGGAAGGATCTCCAGGGACTCAAAAGTCGAATTCCTAAGGGGGCAACAATTGCTTAGATTTGGAAGTAATGGGATCGATTATCTTCCCAATGGCATTTTCACATTCTAGAGGGATTGTTTCATATAAGCCCAACTGTGGGAATGAAGGATGTAGTGGTCTAGACTTTACACTCAAGTGGGAGGTTTACTAATAAGGCATCGCATTTTCTTCTACAAACACCACTTCCAATAGTGCCATGGCAAGACATTGTATGGAGAAAAGTAATATGCCCCAAGGTGGCTATTTGTCTTTGGTTGGTGATCAAAAACGGATTACGAATCAAGGATAGGTGGTTTGGGTCCTTTGATCCTATTTGTGTTTTATGTAAAATGATTACTGAATCGAGAAATCATTTGT
>JANSVA010000003.1:2825300-2835484 GCA_025504915.1 Erythroxylum reticulatum | reverse complement strand
TTCAATATCGATGGATGTATCCATTTGAGAGGTAAGTTGACAAATATTACTACAATAACCATTTACATGCTTTATCAACTACATTCTAATAACTATTTTGTCTAATATAAGTATTTGCATCACTTGAAAAAAATGTAAAAAATAAAGCTAGAGTTGAAGGCTCCATAAGTAATGCGTATTTAGTGGAGGAAGCTAGTATGTTTTGTGGGTATTATTTTGAGTCGCATGTTAACACAAGAGCAAGAAAAGTTCCTCGTAATGACGATGGGGGAGGAACGAGTCATGCTGATGAAAACTTGTCCATTTTTTCATATTCTGGACGAACATATGGACGTGCCATAAGCAGAATGTTAACTAAGGAAGAAATTGACGCTGCACATGGTTACATTTTATTGAACTGTGAAGAGGTTCTGCCTTTCGTTCAGTAAGTTGAACATAAATATTTCTTTATTTAACTTTGTGTGTTGTTCATAACTAAAAATAGTCATTATGTATTTAGATTATACGAGACATTGTTACGCGAGACATTGATTTCTTGTTTGCAAAATTCTTGTAATTCTGTATTTAATTATATTGGTCTAGCTTTAGTCGAGTTCATTTTTTATTGAATTTTTTTTGCATAGGATATCTATAATATGTTATTTTCTATTTTAGAAGGCATTAGGTAAATAAGCATATTTTTTCAATAATTTCTCGTAGCTTTTTAATTTTTTAGCTTTTCATCTTGTAATTGTTATACTATTCTCTTAATTACAATATCTTTATTTAAATATGTTAGTTCTGTTGCATTTATTTGTTATCTTCATAAATAGAATAAGCTTTGCTAATATCTATATATTTAGTTTTTGACTTTTCTATAAATGGAAAACAAATTTTTTGTTATTTATTTTTATTGAGATACTATCGTATATGGGGTGATTAGGTTTATGAAGGATGTTCTTAGAATAACCATATGGTGTATATATATATATATATCTTATATTATAACAAAGGATATTTTGACAAAGAATTCAGTTTGGCACATGTATCCGTCAGTTTTATAGCTTATCTTTAGCTTTGAGTTGTTAGCAGCTTTAAGTATTTCTTGGCTTTTTTTTATAATAATTATAGAGGAATTATTCCTTGTTTAATATAATTTACATCGAATCTTGTATCAAATAAGGTAATAGTATCAATTTAAAGTCTCTACTTATTTTAAGAGTTATCATAACCAGATATGTTTTAGAAGTTATTTAGTTTAATATGAACAGAAAGTCTTGCGATAAATTTTCTCTATTGCTAAGTTGAAGATTTTTTTTCAACTTCAAGATCTGAGTTTTGTTCTTCTTTATTGATTTGTGGAAGTAAATTCTTTATGGTTTCATTGTCTTCCTTTTTATTTTGTTTATGTGTTTTTAACTCGTGTTTTATCAGGGTAATTTCTTTGTATAAACTAGATAATATTATTTATAAATTTTATTTTATCTATTATATTTGTCAAATTTTAGGAAGATGAGGGGGTTGAAGGTAAATTTTGGCTAAGGATTTCAAATGATTATTGAAGTTTCATAAGATAATCTTTTTGAAGCTGGAGGTCTTGAATATGATTTATAACTTCTAATAGAATTTTTTTTTTTCGCATTCTAGTCGTTCATTAATCTCAGCCTAATCATTATTTGCAGAGTTATTAGATTATAAAAACAATACTTTATTATCAGATTCTTTCTCGTAGTATTCTTCTAAGTTTTCATTACCCGTAATCACCAAGTCTTGAATTTAATTTAATACTTCCTGGTCTAATTCTACATTTTGAAGTTTTTTTAGTTTATTCTACAATATTTAGCAATATGACTATTTTATTGCAGATATAACAAGTTATATATAAATTTGAGAATTGAAAGAAAGTTTTGGTTTTTACTATTATCGTTTATAATTTTTTTAAGTTTTTTACTTGGAGTTTTACTACATTCTCTACAAGTTGTATGATTACTGTTAGAGGAGACATTAAATTGTTGACAAAAATGATTCTAACTCTTTTTTAGTTTTAAACATTTCACTTTTTAGTTATTTTATGGATTTTATATCAAAAATTTGGTCCTTTTTTGGTATAACTAATTAGTTCGCTATAGGTTAATTTATTATAAGAAATTTGACTATTATAACATTCTCTAATTTTAACAATTTAATATTCACCCGTAATTTCAATTTACAATAATATGGAAATATTAGAGCTTGAAAGGCTTATTTCTCTACAAACAATATAGTAAACACCAAATTAATGGGAAAATTATTTCTTTTATAACATGTTTCATATTTTAGGGTGGGAATTATAAAAGAGAAATTAGTATGAACTATTAATGCCAACGGTCAAAGATTCAATGTCAACGCGTTCTTTTTAACTACTATTACCTCTTAGTAATTTTTTAACTTCTATTTTATTTATTTAATTTTTTCTTATACCTTTTCTAGTCACTAGATTAATACCTAATTAATATAATCTAGAATCTAGAATAATTAAGAATACTGTTGACAAAGTGCTAATAGTAGACCATTATCATTTCTTAGTTTTTAGTTATAATATTATCAATTTTGCTTATGCATTCTCTAGTTTCATTCCTAATCTAGAGTAGGCACTTACTTTTCTCTCTCTTTGTTTCATCGTTTCACTTATTTTTATTTTCAATTCGTAAAGATGGTCTTAGTGTTATCTGAAGCTTGAACATATGAGAATTAGCTTGTTAAAATCTTTTTCCAAACCATACACAGCAAGTTAGAATGTTATATTTAATGTAAAGTCTATAATATGATCTCAAATTAATCATGTTAGAATATCAAGAATAAACCTAATTGTGGAAGTGTATCTAAATCCATAGAAACAGACATGATTGGAGTATTGTAGCTCCTTTTGACATTTCTTTTTTCAGGAGATGTGTATAAGTTGTCTACTTTTTCCCAATGATGGGATATCAAAAAAAGAAACTCTTGTGCACTCTTAAGGACCATTGTTAGTCCCTAATGGCACCCAAAGAGAGGGGGTAATTCAAGAAATTTTCTAACTAATGTACTCAATTTAACAACAATATATATATACACACACATATATGAACAAATTGTTTAATATATATCAATCACAATTAAACAATTGAATAATAATTTAAAGATGATAAAAAAGAGAAGATTCAATCCAATTTAGAATGATTTGGCAAATAACCCTTGCCTACACCCATTGCCCAAGGCTCTCATTAAAATTTCACTATAATTTTTCTTTTAAGATGAAGACTAACATTTGTACAATATTTCTTGACAAAGATAAAAACTTTTACAATCTTCTTTGAGGTGAAGAAGAATCTCAATTTCACTTGGATCATCCCAAGTACAATAATATAATGCCCCAAAATAGTGCAACTCAAAATAACTCATTTTATCACTTGATAACTCTAAAAGTTTTACTTAACCAAATATGATTTACTCAAATTATTTGAAAACACTTAGAAATATGTGTAAAATACATTTAAATGCTTCTTGATGATAAAACTAATGAGAAAAAACCTATTTATAGTGTTTTAGTTCCTAGTCATTGGAGCAAAAAAAATAGTCGTTACAACAGCTACTTGCAAGTGTAATAGATGAACAGTAAAGCGTACTAGTCAATTAGTATGCATTAAAAGTACCAAATTCATTAGTTGTCGGGATACTAGTTGACCATCAGACATATTGGTAAAACCAATATGGCATATTAGTCAACTAATATATCAACTAATATTACAACAAATTCTTGATACATCAAATTTGATAACTTTAACTTATATTGATCAACCATTAGCCCATATAGGTTAACCAATCACCCAAAAAAATATGATTTTATAAACTTTAAATGCCCAAACTCAATGTAGTTATAATTTAAATACTTTCCAAATATTACCTAAAGTTTATTTGAAAGATTAAAAGGCTTTTATATTAAAACTAAAAGCTTCGATGCCTCTTGATGAATGTAAAGACTTATGCAATAAAGAAAAATGAAAAGTTTATGCATGGTGAGCCTTTAAGAACATCAAAGTGATTAAATGAGATTAGAATTAACATTACAAACTAAATACTGATCTTGATTGATCTTTATTTTGATGGTTATAAACTTTATCTTCTCTTTATCAACTTGAAAAGCTATCTTCTTGAGTTTATGTATACATTTTGTTCTTATATTATTTTTATCAAAATAATAAACTCATTAGTAGTAATTATATTTTATTATCATAAAAATTGAATTGGAACCTCATTTGGTTCAACAATCTCCCCTTTTTTATGATAATAAAATATTTGTAATATTATAGAACAATAATTAAATTAAGCACACAAATAACTATCAAGAAGCTGATTAGCTCACCTTAATTCATGCATAAAACAAAATATAACATCAAGAACATAATTCAATATCAAGAGCAAAAGAAATATTCAATATCAAAGAAATATCCATATATGTCGATAACATAAATTTTCTCAAGCACATTACATAAAGTGGAAGAAATATAAAAACAACAACACAATACTCACCTGAATTTCATCACTCCCCTTAAATCTAATATCACTACTCTTTCTCCCCCTTTTAAGAATCATAAAAGAGAAATCATTTATCCATAAATGCATTATATAAAGTGTTGCGCATCTAGTTAACTTGGTGTAAAGATCAAAACAAATTTGATTAAGAATGGTAAGCTTATTCGAGATAAAGGGTTATTAAATATCTAAAGAGTCAAAGTAATTGCTCAATTTTGTAAGAAATAGGAGATGGAGTTTTCCATAGAAAAAGGTAAATTGTTTAAGTTTTGGAAGATATAAATATAAAATATGAAAAGAGAAGAAAAGTAAGGAGAAAGATGCTAGATTATGATGACTGTTCGACCACAAGGCTTATATTGGTTTGCCAAACTTTTATAAAGAAATTTTGAATAGATAAGAAAGAGTTTTAAATCATTTTTTTAACTCACTATATTGGTCAACCAAATGACTGGGGTGGTCGACTAATATATGCAGTCATTCTATTTATAAACTCATTAGGAAAATAATTTTCTTAAATAAGGGATATTGATCGGCCATAGTTTCAATCAAATAATAATATTCTTTTGGGTTGATTATTATTTGCATAAAATTCAACTACATACAACTATTTTGAAATTTTATCATAAATTAATTTATAAAAAGAGTTTAGTTTGGTAACATGTTGATTCAATTAATATATTTAAAAAATGTATTACTAATTTTTTAAAATACTAAAATTTGAATTTAATTAATTGCTAAATTTCTATTATAATTTGATATACAAATTAAAACCATAAAAATTATTAATCTTGACCAAAATCTCAGTCAAGAAGTTTTAGGGTGTTGAAAAGAATTTGGGTCTTTCTCCCCCCTTGAAACTCTCCACCAAATGCATATGACCTATCAAACATGAACACACTCTCAATAGTAGAAGTCCTATGCATGTGTGCATGTGATTATTAGCCAATCACTTACAAAGAAACTCATAATAGTACAGTATCAAGGATGGCCCTAGATAAGGGCAAGTAGGGCACCTACTCAGGGCCCATCTTCATAAATAACAAAATAAGACCTATTTTTTACCCTCATAAAAAGTAAAATGAAGCAAAATAGAATCCACTTTTGACCTCACAAAAAATAACAAAAAGGACCTTTATCTTGCTTCTTTTTGTTCTTTATTTTGGGCCCTTCTTTGACTTTGCCTAAGGCTTACAAAATATTAGGAACAGCCCTGTACATTATATTCTAATAACAAAGTAGTAACCAATAAATCACATCATCTTCCATTTTTTAATCTAGAAATTAAAAATAAATAATTCTTAAAGAGATAAAACTATCAACATGAAAGAAAACTTAATCTCAAATATACATATAGCAAATTAGAAGATTACACTGAAATCAAAACAGCCCATAAATCTCAATAGTCCAACTTGATATAGGCTTTCCAACCACTTTTTAGATTTAATATAAAATCTACAATATGAGCCCAAAATAATCATTTAAGATTATCAAAAATAAATTTGAATGCAAAAGTATACTTAAATCTATTGATAAACATAAAGTGTGAGTGGCTTCTTTTGGCTTTTAGTCTTCTAAAGATGCATACATATTTTTAATAATGGGATATTATAAAAGAAATATTTTGTAATTTCTTGAGGACCATAACTGCTTATTTTTATTTAGTAATTATTATTACTTTGTACATTATAAACTAGAAATATAATACTAAAATTTTACATATGTAATAATTTATACTTAATTATATGATTTAGGCTCGTTAACCTAAAACTTTGTTAAATTATTTTTAATCTAAAGTCAAACCTTATAATAGTTCATAGCATATAATTCATATATATATTATTTAGTACTTATTCTTACTTTGTACATTATAAATTAGAAATATAATACTAAATTTTTACATATATAATAATTTATACTTAATTATATGATTTAGGCTCGTTAAACTAAAACTTTTTTAAATTATTTTTAATCTAAAGTCGAACCTTATAATAGTTCATAGCATATAATTCATAATATATGTGTATATAGAGGTTGATTGTAATAACTATTCTATGTTGGAAATTTTAATATACTTATAATATTATATATATATATATAACTCTTTTAAATTATAACTCTTTTCGTAGTTCGCTGGATATTCTTTAATGTTTTAGCTATATCCTGTTGATATACATTAGAATCTTTACATAACATAGACTATATGCTAAGATTGCAATATGCCTCAAAATAAAGAATTTGAGCATTATAGTCATGTGAATTGTTAAAGATTTAGTATAATTATCAATGATTAAAAAATTCAACTAGTTCAATCAGTTTAACCGTAAAAACTTTGAAATAGTTAACATTCTAGTTAAAATTTTAATTTTCTAGACTCTTATTATTAAAAACATATTAGTTTATTAATTAATATAACATTTTTGTAAATTAATCATTTCTATAAATAAAAAATTAAATAATTTTTATTCAATAATCTATTTTTAATTAATTTTAAATTCTTTGATAAGTAAGGATATTTTCATTCAATCATATTTCAAAATTTTTAATTTTCTTCAATCTTTAACCGATGTTATGATAGTCTAATCCTGTTAGCTCAAGGCTTTTAAATTAATAATTTTGATTATAACAATCAATAATATTTCAAGTTTAGTTACATTTTAAAATTCAAATTTGGATTATTTTAGAAAATAGAATGATATATATCAAGATGTTAAACGTTTAACAATCCCTATTTTGCGAGAACCATCTTAACAACCTCATCCACATAATTAGAAACAGCTCCACAAAATTCGAAATGGATAAACTTTTAGAGTTTGTCAAAGATAGTGAGGAAGATGCTTTAATAGATTCAAAGCAGCTTCAGTCAATTACTCTATGAGAAAATTGAAGCAACAACTAGTTGAAGGGAATTCTTATTTAAGAGAGAGCTATTGTATTTGAAAAGGCATCGGATTTTAGAAATACATCAGGAGCATCAACACTTATTCTCGAAAAGTTACACTTTATACCCTTTGTGCTTTAGAAAGTGAAAAGACTCTATCAAGAGAGAAATCAATATTCATCAGAGCTCATTGAACAAATTCTATTTTTCATTAGTTGAGAGATTGAAGAGGCTTGTTAAATACTACTAGTGTGGAAGGTTGAAGAACATTGAAAAAGAAGAGACTTGTCAAATTACTACTTGGAGGTTATTAATGATACAGTCAAGTTAGATATTTAGGGACTGGACATAGGCTTAGTTATAAGCCAAACCAGTTTAAATTGGTTGTGTCATTCTTTTTCCTTCCTTAACTCTTAATTTTCCACATTAACCTATTGTTGTTTTCAATTTGCAAGAGACTCCTTTCATTATAAATTATAATACGCTCCTTTCATTTTAAAATTTAACAAGATCATATCTTTTATACGAATTGATAGTAACTTGCAAAAATTCTCAAATCATACACAATTCACCCCCAACCCCTCTTACGTGTGTTTGCTTTATCATTTGGTATCAAAGCGAGGTTTCACATTTATTGTGTTTTGCAGCACATGATAGATCATGGCAAACAATTTAAAAAGTCTTAAAGACAATTTTTCACAAAGCCCCTTTATTTTAATGGAACTAATTATTTCTATTAGGAGGAAAGAATGACAATTTATCTCCAATCTATGAATATTGTAGTTTAGCAAGCTAATGGTAGTTACATCTCTTGCTACTAATGATGTAGAATTATGGACTGATGTTGATAAAAGAAATGCACAGCTGAATGCTAAAGTAAGACATTTTCTAATTTGTGCACTCTCTCTAGAAGAATCTGAAAAGATATACTACTATTCTACATCAAAGGAAATGTGGGACAAACTTCAGGTTACCTTTGAAGGAACAAATAAGGTAAAGAAACATAAGATAATTGTTTTAGTGCATCAATATGAAACTATTAGCATGAAATAGGGAGAAATGATAGACGAATTCTTTTGGAAGATTCAATAACATCATCACAGCCTTGAAGAATTTGGGAAAGATATATCCCAATAATGAGCTCGTAATAAAGATCCTAAGGTCACTACCAAAGGAATGGAGCCCCAAAATGATAGCTCTAGAAACTGTAAAGGATCTAGATACTATTTCACTTGATTGGCTAAAAGGAAACTTGATCATCTATGATACAAAGCTTAGACGAGATAAAAGATCCTCCTACAGAATAGAAATTACTCTGAAAGTTGTTGATGAATTAGCTCTATCCAATGGTGATGAAAATGACACCGAGTTGTAGATATATGGAGATGATGAATTCAATTTTATGGTCAGAAAATAAGCTCGCTTTTATAAAAAAAATGATAAAGAAAAGAGAAGGAAATAAGAAAATTGGAAACATTAGGTTCCTATCAAAAGGTAGAAGAAGTAGTAGTAATACTCAAAATATATGTTATCACTGTAAGAAGCCTATATACACTAGACCAGAATGTTCCCTTCTTCTTTGAAAGGAAAAAAATGAAAATAGAAGACCCAGAAAGCAAGTTATGACTGCAGCTTGGTATGATGAAGATCTTGAAATTTTTGATGAATACGAGTCTGAAGAAGTAAGCAATGTTTGCCTTATGGTTGATTTAGGAGAAGATGAGGTCTATTGTTCTGACTCTGATATTGAATTTGATAAATTACGAGACGTATATCATGAACTATATGCTCAGTATAAGAAGTTAACTGTGTAATATTTCAAAGAGGTTAAGAAGTCTAAAAACAATTATGCATCTTTGAAAAATAAAATTAAATCATTAGAATCAATGAATAAGAACTTGTTGTCTAAGAATATATCTCTTGAAAATGATTATAAGTCCAAAAAAGAATTTTTGAAAGAAAAAGTGACTTAGTTAGAAAATACATTACTTGAGAATGATTCTCAAAATGTAAAACAATTAGAAGAAAAGGTTGTTATACTGGAACTTGAAAAAGAGAAATTTGCTAGAAAAATCATATCTTTAGAAAAGGATATTACTAATTTTGTTGATGGAAAGAATAATTTTGATACATTACTTGGTAATGGTAAATGTGTCTTTGATAAGGTAGGAATAAGATATGATGAAGATAATAATATTAAGTTGTACAAGAATTTCTTTCTTAGAAATAACAATAACCATAATCGAAAAGGCAGTAATCTATTGTATGACAAAAATGAGATTGACTTTTATTCATCTGTTTTGTGTTGTTACTGTGGCAAAGATGGTCATATTAGTCACTCTTATAACATTTATAGAATGAAGAAATTATCTGAGATATATTTTTGGAGATCAAAAGGTTAGACAAATAACTTGAAAGGACCCAAAAAAGTTTGGGTACCTAAATTGAGATAACGCATTTTGCATATATACTTCAGAATAGTGACAAGAGAAAATCAATGGATAGTTAACAGTGGTTATTCAAGATACATGACAGGTGAAATACCACACTTCAACTAGATTAAAAGCAAAGATGGAGGTAATGTTGTCTTTACAGACAAAAACAAAGCAAAAGTCATTGGAATTAATAAATTTGGTGCCTCGAACTCTACTTCTATTGACAATGTTCTCTGTGTTGATGGTTTGAAACATAACCTACTGAGTGTAAGTCAATTATGTGATAAGGGATATAGAGTAACATTCTATGCATCTCATTGTGAAATAATTGATCATAA
>JANSVA010000003.1:2807825-2820682 GCA_025504915.1 Erythroxylum reticulatum | reverse complement strand
CTCCCCCTCCCTCTCCCCTCCACAATGCGAGCATGTTCCTCGTCCGTTATTCTCTTATCGGTTCTCAAACTTCTTTCCACTAGTTGTTTGAGATTGCGACTTTCCCTTAGTCACCATAGCTGCTCCACTCAAACCAATCTCATCATTCTTAGTTAACATCACTGTTTGTCGCAATTCTTCCCTTTACCATGGCCCAAGCCTGTTCAACAGTGGGAAAAGATTACACTTGGAGAACATCTCCACTTATTTTATCCAATCTATCATCTAATCCATCCAAAAAAGTGTAGACATGATCCTCCTGCAACATAGAATTATATTTTTGTATGTCTACACTGCATTTCATCGGGTTTGGTCCCCGCCCCCCTCTTCTTGTTTCAATCGCATCACTTTTCGT
Organism: Erythroxylum reticulatum; assembly: GCA_025504915.1. Taxonomy (NCBI): domain Eukaryota; kingdom Viridiplantae; phylum Streptophyta; class Magnoliopsida; order Malpighiales; family Erythroxylaceae; genus Erythroxylum; species Erythroxylum reticulatum. The sequence goes on along the minus strand of JANSVA010000003.1, from coordinate 2,820,288 downwards.
CTCAAGTCATAAACTTGAGAAGTATCCGACCCATCGAAATATGTAATAGCAATTGCATCCCACAGAGCCTTTGCAGTAGGATATCTAATATTATTGGCAATCAATTTCGGTTCTATAGAGTTATTTAACCAACCTTTAACGATAGCATTCTCAGTCCTCCATCTCCTGAAGGTTGGATCAAATTCTTGCAGTGGTGGAAAATCTTCGTTAATGTGTCCAAGTTTATCCTTCCCAGCAATGTACATCTCGATAATCTGAGACCACAATCCATAGTTGTTCTCGTTTAGCCGTACGTCGATCAGTGCGGTCAACGTCTTTGGTTGTCCCACAGATGACGAAACTTGGCCCAAAACTTGAGAAAGACTCTTTGTCAGATCTGTAAGAGGTTGGTCAGTGGATGAACTAACAGTTGAAGGGGTTTGGTAACTCATCTTCCCTCATGTATTTTTCTCTCATAAAACTAGGTCCTAGAGCTCCTGCTCTGATACCATGTTAAAACATCAATCATTCCAATCAAGAAGCCTATTAGGGAAGCAGATCTCCTTGACAGCTCATTCCAACACTTGTAATCACCCTGTCAAATCATTCCAAGCTGATTGTATGCAACCCCTCAGCCTGTCAAATTTCTTATCTCTTACCTTTACCCTTCAACCATTTCACCTCCTTCACTAGTCCATCCGCCATGCGCTTAACTTAAGCTAGTCGATTTCCTTGTTTCTTCAATCCACATCGTAGTTTTGGTCCTCAGTAAATGAACTGCTACGTTTAACGAGACTCTGCCATTAAAGTGTTGCTTGGTTTAAGTTATATCCTATAGATTATAAAGGAAAGTCAAAGAAGTTAAGAGAATATTATAAATGAATAAGATCTTAATAGACTTACTAAATTTACTGTTATGAAAATTTGTTTTGTTTTATTGAACTCATTTAGACGATAATAAAATTATGATCAAAAAGATTTGTTACACTAATCCTAAAATAGAGTTTAAGTTTGTCATTTAAGGCGAGATAGTTCCTACCGCATAATCTTTGAAATTAGTGAAATAATAATTGAAAAATTAGTTATGGTCAAAATTAAGTATATAATTTTTATCTTTTTAAGAGAGGATGAATTATGATATATAGTAAAAATAATTGCAAATTTTATATTAACTTATAAAATTTGCTGAAGTTAATCTATCGAATTTAAATTTGAGTTCAATTGAATTTATATATAAAAACTTAAAATTTATCCAAATTCAAAATTTTTTAAATTCTCTTTTAATTTTTTAATCTTTTTAATTTAAATTAAATCCAAATCTAACCAAAATTAAATTAAGCCTAAATGTTAATCTCTAATCAATAATAAAGAAATCAACTCCATCTCTATCCTAGGGTCTTATCATAGCTTCTATATAATGTCTTTTCCTGCTCTTGGTTTTCTCAACTATAGCTCTTATTTCTACTTGCTTTGACTACAAAAAATCTAAGGATTACCGATGGAATTTACCTATAGTAAATGAGAGAATTTTATCGATAATAATAATTACTGACGGAATAAAACGACAAGTAAAGATGTCGTTAATACGGTTATAAGTAATTTTATTTACGAAAATTTTATGTGTCCTTCCGTCGATAAAATATACGGACGGACAGATATAAATGTCGATAAACCATCATTAAGAGGTTTCAATTTTATCGACAGAAGAAGAAATGGTCGATAAATACCATAAACAATTTTTCAATGGTTTATGGTATTCCGTCAGTAAATAAAGACTTTTTTACGACGGACTTTAGTATTCTGTCGGTAATTGAAAGTAAGAAATTTTTTTAAACAAATCCTGATAATAAATTTTATTTGATGATCTTATGAAAAATGCATAATTTTATCAGTTGTGAATTACCTGTGCATAATAAATTTATTTCTTTATATATTTAATTTGTTTAAACAGAAAATTGATTGATGATATAAAATTAAAATTTTCTTAATTGATAATAAAAACATTACAATGTACTTAATAAGTATTTGTAATTGAAAGCAAATGACTACAACAATCTTAATGTCTTAGTGATGACGGATGCTCTAAGGTGCTACCCCTCCCCTTCAATTGCTCCATCTCCTTTCTCAGTTGAGTTATATGCTCCATTAATGTCTGCACTGTGGTCCGAAGCTCAGTAACTTCATTGGTTTGTTCTAGTCTGGTAGACGCTGCTGTATTAGACATGGAGGATTGCGAATAACATGTGTTTATAAATATACTAATCTCTAGTTTACCTTCTCCCGTAAAAAGGTAATCTCATTGCCTAGGAACAAGATCCTCTGTGCCCATATTCCTGTGTCAATCCTGTTCTAGACGATCTCATCCACACAAATATGTGGGACTTAGAGAAATGTGTGAATGAGATTGTCCGAAACAGGGTTAGCATAGAGTTATGGGCACAGAATATTTGATTCCCATTGCTTGATGTCAATTTTGGCTCGATTTATACAGCTCGGTATAATTTTAGCCCAAGTTGATCAAACCATGAGTTAAAAGTGGTCAACCCGACCGAGTAACTAGTTGGTCTTACCTAACCCATGACCCAACATTTATTTTAAAATAAAAAACGACGTCATATTTGACATTTAAAAAATATATAAGATAGGCCTAGTTAGCTCCCGTTGGCCCGTGATCCGGTCTGACCTATTGACATTCCTAACTTTAACAAGTTAAGTTTCAAAGTCAAAAGATGTTCTATGTAAATATGAAACTAAAAATTCTAAGAAACAATTAGAAATCAGTTAACAAATAAAAGAAATACTTTCCATATAATGATAAAAAAATCCAAATTATATTTAAAAAATCCAACTTCAACAAGGAAAAGGCTAAAAATCTTCTTTTAGTCAACATAAGAGTCATGTTTGGTTCGAATACAATCTCAATCATTTTAATGAATTATGATTACATAAAAAAAGTATTTAACACTTCCTTATACCTTTCCTGCTAAGTTGTAGTTTAAAAACAAGACTTTCCGCTGGAAAACATGTACAGGAAATGGAAAGATCAATCACACCAGCCTGAAATAAGATGAAAGACCTGTTGTAAGCATTAATATATGTAAAAAAATCAGCCAAATGTGTAAGACATTTGCAACAAAATGGTTGATACACGATTTAGATACATCAAAGATATTAAGCTTGACCCTAAGCCAATTGCTCCATCCCCGTCAAGACCAACACACTTTCAACATCTTAAAGAAGATAACAAGTCACTTAAAAAAAATTGGTCATCTATGAAAAGTACCTAAAAAAATTACTTAACTCGGATTATATACGCAGTGAAGATGAAAACGAGTCTAATTGATGAAACTAATCTTTGTATTTTTATTTTGTATATAAGTATTTTCAAAATTGTAATGAAATCTCGTGTGTGAACAAATTTTATGATATTTTATTTTTATACTATTCTTATATTTTATTGTTTTTGTATAATAAATTAACAACAAAAAAATAAATATTATATACAATAATATGGATTAAAAATGTCACAAATAATTATAGTTAACATGGTATAATATTTTGTTATAATATATATTAAAATTTTGACTGTATATAAAATGTACCTAAAAATTTTTGGCTACGATTATAAAAACGTAGCTAAAAACTTTTTGCTATATTTATGAAAACGTAGCTAAAAGTAATTAGCTATGTTGGTGACAATTTCACAAAACATCACTTATAGTTTTTTTCTTACGAAAATAAAGCCTAGAAAAAACAATTCGTAATGAATAGGAAAAAACGCCACCTACAGTTTTTTGTTATGGTCTTTGGCGATTTTTTCGACGATAAATAAAAATCACCTCTAATGATTAGCAATAGTTTTGGAACTTTTAGGGACGAATTTTTCAGTCCTTAAAAGTCTCTTATGTTGTAGTGAAGATTGCAAAATTAAATTATGTTATGATCCAATGCCCTTTTTTAGTGATTATTAGTGAATATTATTATTAAATAAAGAAAAATATATTTTAATGAAATATTATTTTTATTATTTATACTAATGATAAATAATTTAGAAAATTACTTTAAAAAATAATAAGAGTTGATATGGCTATGATATTGATGAATTGATGTTGCATCACATATAAAAATATAGTTTAACTTGACCTGTGGCCAAACCTACAACTCTGTCACGTCGGTCTATTAAGTTAAATGAACATAAGAATTTTATTTAGCATGTACAAAATTTTAAGTTTAAGTCTAATTTCTGAATTTTGCGAGAGTAAATTAATTTTATAATAATTTAAACATTTCTAAGCTGTGATCTCAATGTAGAAAAGTAAAAGCACTTCCAAATGCATGTTAGGTGAGAAGATGACCGCAATGTACGAGAAGACCTGGCATGACGTTCAAAATTATAATTTAGTTAATAAAATCAATTTTTTAAATTTTGTAACAAAAGTTAAACTGATAATACAAGATATTTAAGGGTTAAATAAAATTAAAAAATTTTTAAAAATATTAAAGAAGAAAATTATATATAAATATCAAAGATGTTAAAATTTAATTAAAGAAGGAGAATATTAAATGAAAAACCAACTTAGTTTACTATAATTTATAAAAATATATTATTTTATGAAAATAGGTAGATTAATTATGTCATTCGGTTTTTAATATGAATAATTATTGACGTAAACTAAACCTAAAAGTTGTCAGATTTAAAATTTTAATATTAATAATCATTGAAGTAAAATAAACTTTTAGCATAAACTAAACTTAAAATAAATTATTGAATTTAGCTATTTATTAGCCTAGTACTTCACTCAGATCTGAATTGGATGTGGTCTTCTTTTACGTTATATGTTTTCTTATCTATTCATATGTAATGTAATACGGGTTTTGGCTGTAGTATTCTTTGTCTCTTTTCTTGTGTTGATCCAGTCTTAATTGAACATAATTATGCCTTGTGAACTCTTTGATCAAGTTGCTGTCGGTGAGACTTAACGCACGTTTTGCAATTGATACAGAACAAATGTCCAAATCCAATCGATCCATAGATATTTAGACCAAATGTCCAAATCCAATCGATCCATAGATTTCTTCGAGTGGAAGGATGCTCAGGACCATCGACTCTTAGACTAAAGTTAAAAATGGTGTCGGCGTGGATTATGATTATCGTAGAAATCCTAAATCGATTTACATAAGTTGTCTACGATAAGTTGTCTACAATATCTTAAAAGATAAGTTGTCTACGACTCTTAGCCTACAATGTCTGTAAAAGATAAGTTGTCTACGATATTTCACCAAGTTTGAATTTAAATGCTTTTAACTTATAGTGCTAGTTTAATATAAAAAGAAATCATAAAATTGATAGTATATTTTCGTTTATAATGTGTGAAAGGGCATATTTTTTAGTAGTCTTTTAGTTAATAAACAGTATGGTCACAAAATAATCTCATAGTACTGTACGGGTTTGGTACTAAACAGTATGGTTGTAGTATTCTTTGGCTCTGTTCTTGTGTTGACCCAGTCTTAATTGAACATAATTACTCCTTGTGAACTTTTTGGTTAACTTGCTGTCGGATAGACTTAACGCACGTTGTGCAATTGATACTGAATAAAAATCCAAATCCAATCGATCCGTAGACTCCTTCGAGTGGAAGGAGTCCTCTGGACTATCGAATCTTACAATAAAGTTTTGTAAGTTAAAAATACAGTAGAAAGGGCAGATTTTTCTTACCTTCTACTTTCTTTATTAATGTTTTAAAAATCGAATTGAGCATTAAACTACTAAAAAAAGTTTAAAATTTAATTAATATTAAATTATTATAAAACTGATATATAATAAGTAAGAAATAAAAATTATACGAATAATTAAAAATAAAAGATCAAATAAAAATACACTAATAATGTCTATTAATATATAATAGATTAATAATAAATATAACAATTTAAACTAAAATTGAATCTAATATAAATTTTAAAATAATAATAATAATAATTGTATTTTAATATCATAATTTATTTAAAAATTATAAAAGTTGAAGTATTTTTAAAGAAAGTCAATAGAAAAGACTCTAATTTTATTTTAATTTCCTTGTTAATTTTCTTTAAATACACTTCTTTATATTTTAAATATTATTTTTAACACATTCTTAATTATTTTAAGCAAAATTACTCATGTATATTAACTAATAATTTAATTTATTAAACAAATATTTAGATTTTAATAATAATTTAAAAATTTTCTATTAAAATATAAGGAGATAGATAAAGAATCTAAAATTTTACAAATATAATTTATTAGTAAAATTAAATAAATTTAGTATTTTAAGAATAAAATAGTACTTTTAAAAAATAATAATGAAAAATAAATTTTAATTAAAATATAAAGAATATAAATTTTGAAAAATAGAATTTTTTTATATGAAAGAGTTAAAAAGAAATAAAATTTCATTAAAATTTAAAAGATTTATGAATCTACCCTTTAAAATCTGAACTTTCATGCATTTTACTAAAACTTAAAAGTTAAAAGATTTGCAACTACAACTAGCGTCTGGCTAAAAGATGAACTTAAATGTTGGTTAATAAGACATAGGTTTTGTATCGTTAAATAGACCACTTTATTATTTAAAAAAAATTGGTCACTTTATTATTTAACTGGTCGATTTCTTTTAGAGATATTATAATCACAAATTGGACCAAATTTTTAAAATCGTTGCTTTCCTTTCTTTTTACTTTTACTTTATCCATATTAGTAGACCAACTTTATAAGTCAGTTAACGAGTACAAATAAAATAAAATCTCTACGGGAAAGAAGAATTCTTTTTATATCTATCTAAAATTATTTTTTATGTCCTATAAATAATTTTATTTATGAATTTTCAATATTTTATTTTCGTAAATGACTATACTCATTTTAAAGTTATGTGTGAGATAGACTTAAAGTAGGTTCTGATACGGAATAAAAGTCCAAATCCGATAGAGCCATAGCCGACTTAAAGCAGGTTCTGATACGGATCGGAGTAAAAGTCCAAATCCAATAGATCCATAGCCATAGGCTCATCCGAGTGGAAGGAGTCCTCAGGACCATCGAGTCGATCAGAACTGTGTCCCTACTTGCACTGTGGTCTTTCCGTAGTTTTGTCTTTAAATAACATTCTGAAATGTATCTAAAGTTCACGATAGTTTCGCTTTTTGAGTCCTTTGTTTAATTATATTATCAGATTTCTGAACTTTTCCAGCTTCTGCAACTTTGAGAACTGGGAGTGAAATGGAAGTAGAAACGGGGTTTGACGAAGTTGAAGTTGATGATATTGAACTTGGAAATTATCAACAATCAAGTAAGTTTGAGCTAATGAAAGCTTATTTATCATAAATCTTGTTGATTTCGAGGACCGTGCGTGTAGCTTATCATTAACTTCAAAAACTGGCAGCTACTGCAATCAATGAAATCGAACCAGGATATGATGAAACTGAGGCTGCTGATGCCGATTACAGCGATGACGCATCAGGTGAGTTTTGGCTTATTAGCAAAAGTGTGATAACTGATAAGTCCATACACTAATTATGGAATATAACTCATTATATTTGATAGCAAATATAAGCTCTAATAAATATTAAGCTATCTCTTAGTGAATAATAGTTAATCTGAAGACTAATGTTGTTGACAGAGGATGCTCAAACAGGTGGCCGAAGATTCCAAGAAGAAAATGGTAAAGAGCTTGATCTTGACGAAATAAGTTAGTTGATGTCATTATCAATTCAGAATTTAATTATATGAAGTAATCCTTCGTCTTGGGGAAGATATGATTGGATAGGAAAAAAAATTATTTTGTTTGTTATATAAAATTTTCTTGTTTATTTTTCTGTTACTGTTGCTTAAATATTTTTTCATTACATGTCACCAAATAATTATTAATATATACATAATTGGTATCTAGAATTTAAATATTAAAATTATCCATATAAATAGAATATTTTTAACAACAGCTAAAGATAGTTGGGGTATTCCTCCCTGGTGTCACTCATCTGTAGCTTTCTTATTTGAGCTTACGTTCCTTAAATTAAAAAAAAAGTCTTAAGAATGCCAATAAAAAATAAAAAAGGATCTACTTGTAACATGTCTTTCCTATTTTCATTCATTTGATCTCTTTTAGCCACACAGCTACCAACAAGTAAGCATTGTCTAATAGTTTTGATTTGATTCTTTCGCAGATAGAACGGAAATGCACTTCGAGTTGTATCGAGCTGCATGGCAAGGCAATTGGGACATTGTTAAAGGGATTTGTGAAACTAAAAAGCGAAAGGAAATAATTAACCACAGTATCACCGAGCGAGGTGAGACTGCTCTTCACGTTGCAGTCTCTGAAGGTCAAACTGATTTTGTGCGAAATCTAATCAAGCTAATGAGTAAAGAAGCCATAAAAGCTCGAGATAAGTTAGGCAACACAGCTTTTTGCAATGCAGCCACTGCTGGGAACGTCGAATTGGCTCATGAAATGCTAGAAGTGGTCAAGGATTTGGCCAATATCAGAGGAATTAAAGGAATGTTGCCAATCTATGTGGCAGCTTTGTTGGGACAGAAGAAAATGGTGTCCTACCTCTATGGTCGAACCTCAGATGAAGAATTGACACCTCTTGAACGCATAGATCTACTGGTCACCCTGATAGATAATGATATTTATGGTGAGTAGTACTCTGCATCTTTATGATTACTAGTTCTATGGTCTGTAGAATTATCTGAAATTTGATCAATGCTTCTTTCCAGATGTTGCATTAAGAATGGTCGAAAAACACAAAGCTTTAGCCGTTGATCAAGATGGGAATCAAAAAACAGCATTGGATGCATTAGCTCGAAAGAAAATTGGCCAAGCTGGGGCCAAATGCTTCAACCTTTTATGTCAGTTCTCTGACCTCAACTGGAGTTTGGATTAATATTTAGTGTGGCTGAATATAATTATTTGGTTTCAGGCTGTGGCGCACATCGGAAGAGTAATCCTCTTCCCAGAGAAGCATCTCGGCTTCTCCATCTCCTATGGGAAAACATCCAATTGAGTGATCACAGGATAGCATTTGAAGTAAATAGATCAACTTTACTAACATTCAAGGCTGCAAGAAAAGGAAACTATGAGTTACTGACCCTACTCATTCGCACGTATCCTGAATTAGTGATTAAAGTTGATGGGAAGAATTGCAGTATATTTCATATTGCTGTTTTGCACCGCCATGAAGATGTCTTCAAATTGATACATGAGATAGGCTCAGCTAAGAGTTTGGTCGCTGCAATTAAAGATAATAAGAAGAACAATCTGCTGCATTTAGCCGCAAAGTTGTCACCAAAAAAAAGATTAGATGCTATTCCAGGGGCTATTCTTCAACTACAACATGACCTTCTGTGGTTTGAGGTGAATATAAGATAACTACATTTAGAAAGAAAGAATGATTATTGCTTGTTTTCATAGTAATTACTCACTCGCCACAAATTCCATGCAGGAAGTTGAGAAAGTTGTAAACAAAAGCTATGTTGAAGCCAAAAATCGGGACAAACAAACGCCTGAAGAAGTATTTCTGATCGAGCACAAGGATATAATAAATGAGGGATGGAAATGGATGAGAGATATTGCAAATTCGTGCATGCTTGTTGCCATCCTTATAGCCACGGTGGTTTTCGCGGCGGCTTTCAGTTTACCCGGCGGCAATAATCAAGCCGGAAATCCAATGTTTCTGCACGACACTCAGTTCCAAGTTTTCGCCATAGCTGATGCAATATCATTAACATTTTCAGTCTCTGCGGTGTTGAACTACCTGTCAATTCTCAGTTCTCGCTACGCTCTAAACGATTTAAAGCGGAAGCTGCCTGGCAAGTTGATTCAAGGACTCGGAATGCTTTTCATTTCAGTGGTGGCAATGATGGTTGCTTACATTGCAGCCATTTTCATCATCTTCAAAAGTGGACTACTACGAACTGCAATCCCTATCGCTGCGACATCTATATTTCCAGGCGTTTTGTTTGTTTGGCAACAATCTGGTCTCCTTCGTGACGTGGTTCGCTCAACCTATATGCACAAGTATCTCTTCCAGCCCAATAAGCATACTCTTGTCCCCAGGCCTCCGAGTGAGAAACTGAGCTGCCGCGAGGCAGCAAACCCCATCCCACAACAAAAGCTATTTGATCGAACTAAATTTTTGTGTTTTTTATCTAATGGTATAAGACGACGTCGTTTTGAGCAAAATGATTACGTTTAGCTTAAAATAGTCGAAATTCGGGCACTCCAAGTCGGGCCCTGGTCCCGTTATTACGTGGAGCTAGTGGAAAGGTTACAAAACGTGTAGGTTACGTTTCTGAAGATTAGTGTAACTTTTTAATGTACTCTTGTGGTAGTTGTATGTTAGATGGATCGAAATTGGACAGAACTTACTGGAGGACCTGGTAATAGTTCTGCAACCTTTTCATAGAGAATAATTAATCCATTTGGAAGTTTAGATGGATCGAAATTGGACAGAACTATCTTACGTGGTAATAGTTCTGCAACCTTTTCATAGAGAATAATTAATACATTTGGAAGTAGCAATGCCATTGTCTAGACTAAGCAACTTCCTGAGACTAAATAATTTAAAATATATAAATTTTCCCTTGCAGCATATTGCAAGATTAACTTGGATGAATTTTGTAGGAAATTTTCAATTTTGAATGCCTAAACTGTCACGCTGAGAGAGTAGTATAGAACTATATCCCAATCATATTTTGATAATCAAGAGCTAATCCAAGTTACGTATCATCAAAAAATTTCAGTAACATAGAAAGAAAGCAAATTGAAATAGATGCATTATTATTAGTTTTGGGTTCTTTCCTATATGGTAAAATTCATAAATTTGTTAAAGCCCATTTTCTTTTTAACCAATTATGGTTAATTTTTGTATTGTCATTAAAACCAAAAAAATTTCAACAACTGCCAAGAGTGAAAGAAGAGAGGAATTTTGTTCTTCCTTCAACCTTCACAAAAAGAGATATTTTTTCACCCTACTCATTTTACATTTCTGGCAACTGAGACCGTTAGATCGATCTCATTTTTGGTATATAGTTTCAAGACATATTGTTCTCCATTCTGAACAGTGGAGATTTGGTTTCTAGGTCTCAAAGTTGAGTTTTTGGATCCAAAATTAAACTGGTCTCAAGGTGTTTCCAAAACTGATGAGCTTCACTATATTCTGATTTTGGTCTGTCATTCTTTGTCTGATCGGGTTGAATTTTGGTGGGCATGTTCCTTACTCATTGTTCTTTGTTTTGAACGGTGAACATTGGATTTAGACAGCTGGAACTTTTCCAGAATTTGTTAGAATAGAAGCCTTTGTTGTGATTGCTCTCTTAGTGTAGTTCTCTACTTTAATTTGTGGCTATATGAGATTAAGCCTTTGATTTCTAGATTATTGTGGATGTTGATCTTTGTAAGACAGTATTTGTGATAGTGAATTTTATTTGCTTGGACCAAGAGAGGTCCCGTGATTTTTATCCTTTACACCGAAGGAGTTTTTGCCATGTTAAATAATTATTGTGTTTAGTGATTGGTTTTTGATTTATGCATTATTGTGGCAGCTTGTGATCATTTAGTTTACTACCAATATTTGCTCGTTATTACTCCTAATAGATTCATTCAAGTGGGAAAAGATTTATTGATTGATTGTTGCATGTGTTATACTCGTTGCATTCCCAACACAATGGTATCAGAGCCTAATTAAATTTGTTAATTGGGTCTATTTTTGCTTGTTTGAATGATGGATGTAAATATGAGTAAAATGATTGTTTGGCGACACAAACTATCACACTTGGAAATGAAAGATGAAGGATCTTCTATTTTTAAAGAAGTTGCATTTGCCTACATTTGCTACTATTAAGCCTGAGTCTAAGTTGATGAAGAATGGGATTTTGAGCATTAACAAGTATGTGGCTTTATTAGACATTGAGTTGAGGATAATTTATTGAATCATATTGTTAATGATACACATGCCAAGATTTGTAGGAGAAGCTTAAATCTTTGTATGCTTCTAAAACTGGCAACAACAAGTTATTCTTGCTTAAATAAGCCATACACTTGCAGTATAAAGAAGGGAGCTCAGTTCTTGACCATGTGAATGAATTTCAGGGTATTTTTGATTGCTTGTCTGACATGGGTGTGAAATTTGATCAGGACATTGTAGGACTTTAGTTGTTGAATACACTCCCTGATTCTTGGGAGAACTTTAAAATATCTTTGACAAATTCTGGTCCTGATGGTATTGTAACCATGCAGTATGTGAAGAGTGGTATTTTGAACAAAGAAGTGAGAAAGAGAACTCATGAGACTTCCATATCACAGTCAGATATTTTGGTTACTAAAAACAGGGGCAGAAATAAAAGCAAAAGTCAAGATCATAGTAATAGAGGCAAGAGTAGGAGTAAATCAAAGTCGAGGTATAAGAACCTTGAATGCAATTATTGTGGTAAACTGGGGCACATCAAGAAGTACTA
>JANSVA010000003.1:2753711-2781725 GCA_025504915.1 Erythroxylum reticulatum | reverse complement strand
ATGGGGAAGATAATATTACATTTTATAGGCTACTGACAGATATTATCAGGCTTGAATATGTTAGGGGTAAAAGTGTTATGCTTTTCAAATGCAAATGGTATGATCTTGGAAATTCCAATATGAGGGTCAACAACATTGTAAAAAGCATCAACGTAATTAAGTGTTGGTTTAAGGATGACTCATTTATTTTCTCAAACTAAGCGAAGCAAATTTTTTTTTGGAAGATTTATTACTCGGTTCAAATTGGCGGATTGTGCAAGAATGTGAAGTTATACATCCGTATGATATCCCTTTGCATGGTAATGTAGAAGGTTCAAATGATGTTGAGGAGTCTAATAAAGTTCTAGTGGAAGTCGAGGAATGCTCCTTAGAGTTTTTAGATTGAAATGATATTGTATTTGATGTAATAAATAATGTTGTATTGAATTCCAACCAACATTTGAATGACAATTTAGATGACTTAGAGACAAGTAGTAGTAAGAATGAATGTGATATTGTATTTGAAGAGTCCACAGATGACGATGATGAATAAATTCTTATTATGCAATTGAACCTTTGTTATTTTATCTTCATGGTTGGCTTAAGAATGTTTATATAGGAATGGTCCACTTTAAGTGCTAATATTTAGAGGAACTTAATCATATAACAAGCTCATTAGGTAGGTTAACAAGTCTTGATGAAAATACAACCCAACTCAAAAGAATTGGATTTACTAAGATATTCTTTGAAACATATTTAAATAGAAAATTTCCATATCCTATAAGGATAGTGAAACTAAATGAGGCAAGATATTCTTTGAAGACTCAACCAAAGTTGCATATCTGCTAAAAGTAATAAAGAAATATCAAAAGTTAGGGATGCCTAAAGATGAAGAGATTCTGAACAAAAATAAGCTTGAGCTTCCTACCTTTAAATTCCTTGAGCTGACCAACCGCATAGTCATCAATAGCATCAACCATGTAGAGAACTTCATAACCCTTCTTCTTTAACTTCTCAAGTAACTTATTTGTAATGTGCAATGTATAGGTCCTCTTTATCTGCTTTCCTACATTATATAATTGGATTATCCCTTTAATTCCATTTGTATATAACAGTTAAATGTCACCAATATTTATTTCACTCTTTTCACTTTATATAGCTACACTAAATGTTTATGAATTTTGTTCCCATAGCCCTTTATCCACAACTATTGATAAATTTAAAAGTGCAAATTACCGTTACATTTCAAGTTGTTTTGCCGAAGGGTTCAAAAGATCCTTCAGTTGTGGTACCATTTCTAGTGGAGGAATATCTAGAGGTAATTAGTCTTTGTGACAGTATTCTGATACTTGATTAAGTAAGCATATAATTATATTGTTACATTGATAACGCCTATTTCCTTAACTTTATATATACATAGCTTTAAATTTCTTAAGTTGTTTGCACATTATCTAGTGTTCTGGATGCTTTTAGGTCAAATATTCATACCTGGATGTTGTTGGAAGGACTGTACTAGTATTGGAGAAGTATTTTGGTCATTAGAACAATAGGGTCGTCTTCCTATACTGAGCAGTGACCTAAAGAGTCCAATAGGGAATGATAAATAAGCATTATTATACTTTGATAACTGGAACAATTATTATTGTAAGAATAAAGTTTACAAAAGCTGTAAACTTTATTGTACGAATGATCAACTTTAACATTTCCATTGTGTTCAATCTCCTATGGATAGCTATCCATAGAAAAAAATAAGGATTTAGGTAAGTTACAATTTGAACTACACAAGCTAAGCCAAGGCACTTTAAGGATCAAGTTTGTGAATAGATCAAAGAAAGATTTGTTTGTGAAATATCCTGATTTATGTCTTATCCATCTAATGGAATCATCTTTAATAGAGTTGGAGTTATGCCTGGAGAAATTATTTAAAAAAGCTGAGGTGCCTCTTAAGTTGCATCTCCAATTTTTGCATTGTATTATCTCCTTCACTGTAGCTTTTTCAAGTAAGATGTACTTGATGAATTGGAAGTTTAGAAGTTTATACGAATGGCCATTCATGTTCCAATTGCCAAACCAAATCTAAGTACATTTCTATTCGTTATTATAGACTTGGCTTATAATCCTTCTTAGTCCGTGAGGTATCAGTTTTAGGTTTAATTTTCTAGAAGTTTCCCCTTTTAAGTATTATTTGTGGATCAATTATACCCAAAGACATTCCTAGTCATAGAATAGCTTCAATATTCTATTAATTAGGATCACTTTGTGATGGCTTTGATGGAGACAATGCCCAAATCACCTTTATCCTTAGGTTGGCTAACTTCAAACCACTTTATTTTAGCTTATGTTGAGATTGTGACTTACCTTGAAGAGAGAAAGTTCCTTAGAAGTTTTTCAATTAATTTAATTCGATTAATAGGAAGGGAAAAGTGGAAGCCTTAATGGATGTGTAAGTTATTTGGGATGGAGATTATCAGTTGCACTTTTTCAATGTATGATGAGAATGTATTTTTTGCACTTTGTCAGTTGCACTGTTGCTAGGTTACTAATAGATATATATAAACACTTTTGTTCTTTTTGATTGCTAGGCATGACATTTAAGAATTGCTTCAAGTAAGTCATCACAATTGCCCATAACTTAGTATTATCTCCATATAATAAAAAGCAAGTCATTTGTAAGGATAATTAGAAAATATTAAGTTTCTTACATTTGTTGTAGTAACTGAAGTCTATCTTCTGCTCAAAATTCTTAGTTGTTATCTTAGTAAGTGCTTTCACACGTAGTGTAAAGATATAAAGGAATAAGTGCTTTCAAATGTCTGTTGCTTTATTTTTTGATAATGTAGAGATTGTAACCTTAGTTCAGTAAAAATTGGATATTGCTTCATTTCTATTAACTGTCTTAATTGTACATTCTTGTATTTTGTATTCATACCCACTTGCAAATCAACTGAAGAAGTCTAATTGGGGCATAAATGAATGGAATATAATAAGGTTTTAGTGTCAGACTTATAAAATGCAAAGAAGAACAAGATCTGATTCTATTGTGATGCACTATAGAAAATAAGCTTATGAAGAGTAACAAGCATATTGATGTCTGCTATTGATAGATTTCTGTGAATTGATTTGTTATTGATGTACATATTGCTGGTTGAATTGGCAAATTGATAGTTATTGATGTATAGATTGTTAAGAAGATAAGAGTTTGGTTCATATGCTTCAGTTGTTATAACTTTTCATATTCAAACATGCATTTACCATTACAAGTTGCACTCTGCTGTTTATTTTTCCTTATTCTACTAGTCTTGTTTTTTTTCTTTATTTTTATTCTGTACACAAAGGGAATTCTTTTTATGTATATGATGGATAGATTTCATGTGCACGTAAAAATCATAGATCTAAAAATTGTTGTAATGAAGCAATCATTTCTGTTTTCCCTATTAGATAAAATTGTTGAATGAGCATATCATCGTTGTTGCTGTTATGATTTTGTGTGTATGGACTTGCTTAGCCCATACTGCCTACACATGGAACATATATAAGTTGCTAAAAAGAGGTGCTATAAACCAAAAGAACACTCACGAGCCCTGTTGCTTTTCTGATTCAAACATGAATGACCTCAACAAGAATTGGTCTTATGGATGAGTAGGGCAAGTGTGGATAGTTTATTATATGAAGTTGGCATAGACTGTTTTTCTATTATTAAGGGGTTGAATTATGTCTATTTCAATAAAGGATAAAGTTGACAATTTCTTTACGAAACAAATTGAAGGATGCAACTTTCTATGATTATTTCATTTAGGTACTGTGGAGTTATAGAGATATAAACAGGCTTGGACTATTTCAAAATGAAATTCTCTTTTTCTATTAACTACTTTTTGTTGTTTTCTCTTCTCTGATGGATATGCAGTCTCTAAAACCACATTTCGGGTTTCTTCTTCTATATTATCTCATTTTCAAGTTTTATAGTCTTTCAACAGTGAACTTGTGTGTCACCAGCATGATCGTCAGTTTTTGATGTTTTCTTTAAATATGGTTGATGAATATTACTTTGAAATCTAATGTCAAATTGAATGCAAGTGATTTATATGGGACTTGGTCTACCCAAGAAGAAGAATAAGGCTTCCCTAAGTAGCTTAGTACCAACACAATTGTAATCGCGGTACCGTTAGCTTCTTGGAAGTGTAGCTAATGAGCCATCTGCTCGTATATAGCCAGAAGTTCACACACTTGCACGTTATGAGCCTACTCCAACACCAATAGATGTCACATCTATGCATCCTAGAGATAAGTATGAACAACTTTTAAATATGCGACGCAATATTAGTTCTCCATCAACTTCTCAGGAGATGCCTCCAACTTCTAATAATCAGACACTAGTAAATGACACTATTCTTCCTAGTGTTAGTGTTACCTCTGCAAGCACTACAGGTATGATTTTTCACATCACAGTAGTAAAATTTATTAAGTTTAATTATTTTATTTATCTAACTAATTAAGAATATGTTATATGCTAATTGTAAAATATTCCTTTGCTATTTTAGGATCCACGACTGATCCGAAAAAGACAAGGGATTTCACAAAAGGACATGGATTGGCAAAGATTAATAAGGCGATAGGTAAGAGATTAGAGATAAAGATCTCCCCTACTGAAGGACGACTAACCAACTCCGTACAGTATGCCAAATTATTGAGTGAGATTGGTGTGGTATCCCTAACTTCCTTATCTGTAAGAATAAAATGGAAAAATTACTAATGAGGAGTTGGACATTGCATTTGATAAGTTAGACGTAAGTATTATAAAACTATCTAATTTGTACGTGCTTTCCATATGCCTAAAGCTTTGACCAATAATTTATAATTTTTTGCCTCAAAAGTTGGAAGTGAAGGGAATGAGGACTGATAACGAAGTACATGCTGTATTGAAGAAGTTTCTTGCTTTAAGGTCTAAAGATCAAAGATTTTATTTAAAAAGGCATTTTACTAAGCACGATGAGCGGCATAAAGTCAGTGGCAGAGTGGACGGATTTATGCGAATATTGGGGGCATTCAGCTATAAAGGTTAGTTTATTTGGTCAAAAAACTCAATTTCACAACTTTTTTGACAACTGATTATATTTTAGTATTTATGAATTGTGATTTATAGATGTTATAATAGATTTTGTTGCGTGCACGATTAGGAAAAAATTCAAAAAGCTAAATTGGCTAGGAGTCAGGTCAAATGTTGACTAAACTCCAGCTCTAAGGCCTTTGTAGCAATACGACATGAGATTGTGAGTTATTATCTTTTTAATTATATTTTTTCTTTAATTGACATTTCAAAATTTATAATAAATATTATTAGTAATATATTTCTATATAACAAAGTGACAGAGATGGAGAAAAGTGTGACCGGATGAAGCTATGGTATCACACTCATTATGATGAAAGTAAAGGTCAATGGACAACTACTGAATACAGAGAAAATTGGGTTAGTACATAGTTCATTTACAACTATTTCTTAAATGAGACTGTGTATGTAATTAATTCTTACTTTTTTAAGAATTAATGTGTCACGAATTGGCACATTCAATAGAACAAGATAATCCGATGACAATGGATTAAGTGTGCGACAAGGTTTTGAGCACTAGATCAGATTATGTTGTTCGCATGAAAATTAGGTCTCGACCACAAGCGAAGACTTCGGCCAGAAAGAGACTTGGAGATTAATTAGAGGAGTCGAAGAGGGTTAATTAGGAGTTACAGTCTCAAGTCGATGAATTTACTAAAAATGTTGAAGAAATGCAAGATCGATTAACTACCGAAGTCGAACAATCAAAAAAGGTCTTGAAACTTTTAAGTGTTACACATAAAATTCTTTTAGATTAGATATGTACTCATATTGATATATTAAACACTTATGACGTATTGTTTATATTAATTACTGTATTATGACATGCTTGAGAATTGCAATTAAATAATAAATTGTCTGCACGTATTAAATTCTTGTTATACATGAATAATTATTAAAATTAATGATATACTAAAAAAATTGATAAATTATTAAATAAATAAAATTCATAAATAATATTGAATAGTTATTAAATAAATAAGATTTTAAAAAAATGTTATTTAAAAAATAATTATTAAATTAGAAAAATATTTACATTAAAATTATTTTCAAAAAATTGAAACAAAATAAAAGAAAAAAATAATTATTAAAATTGAAAATTATTAAATTAAAATTATTTTCAGAATAATGAAAAAAGAAAAAAGAATAATTATTAAATTAAAATTATTTTCAGATAAATGAAAAAAGAAAAAAGAAAAAGAAAAATTGAATAATTATTAAATTAAAATTATTTTTGGATAAACAAAAATAATAATTAGAATTGAAAATTTATTAAATTAAATTTATTTTCAGAAAAATGAAAAAAATAATTATTAAAATTGAAAATTATTTTCGGAAAATGAAAAAAAGATAAATTACTTATAATCCGTGACGTTTAAAAAACAAACGTCGCAGATTGTAACCTATTTTGCGACGTTTTCTAAATGTCGTGGATTTGAGAGTTTTCGCAATATTAAAAAAAAAACGTCGTGGAAACTTTAACAATCCACCTTTTAGTAACATTTTTCGAAATATCACGAAATATCAAACGTCGCAGATTGTCTAACATTTTAGTGATGTTTTTAGAAATATTGCAGAATGTCAGCGTTTTTCGAAGTTTTTCATAAAACGTTGTAGAAACTTTTTGCCTGCATCACATTCCGCCACGTTTTTTGTGACAGTTTTTAAACTTCGCAAATATTATTCTGCAATGTTTTAGGACCTTTTGTGATGTTTTAAAAATGTGACTTCTTTTCTTGTAGTGTCTCATTTGCTCTCCATTGACTCCTTTCGAGAATTGGAGTCTAATGCTGCTTGCCCTTCATACATGCCTCACAAGTAACACTTGGAGTTGTTATTTGTGGCAATCCAACCGCCATATTCTTGTGTTGTAAGGTACATAAACCTTTGTAGCTGAGATGACCATCATGATATTGTCAAAGCTTTGACTGTTTTTTATTGCTAAGTCGGAGACACCTTTCTTCTTCTGTCATGACAGGTCGTTCAGCTAGCAAAAGAAACATTCTGTTACACTTGTAATGGACTCCGCCATTTTTCTTCTCTGTGGATGATAAACACTGCACTTACCATCCTTAAACGACACTGACAATCCTTTTTCTTGAAGTTGCCCCATGCTCAAGAGGTTATTCTTGAGCTTATATACATAATACACATCACTAATGACATAGCTAATTCCTTTCAATTGTTTCACAACTCACTTTCCAATAACCGTCATTCTAGTATTGTTTCCAAGTTTGACAGTACGTTGAGTTTCCAATAACCGTCATTCTAGTATTGTTTCCAAGTTTGACAGTACGTGAAAAAGTTGTATCCAAACTTGAAAACCTATCTTGATTCCCACACATGTGGTTTGAGCATCCAGAGTCTATGAACAACGCATCACCTCTCTTTGCTTCGTATAGTTCTATATATGCCATTAACAACAACTCATCTTCCTCTTCCAACTCTGTATAATTTGTCTCCTTATTCCACTTTAGACATTCATATTGGAAATGTCCTAACTTGTGACAATTATAACATTCAACAGTGGCTTTGTTGAAGTTGTTCTTCCTCTTCCTCGTCCCCTTCCTCTAGGAGATGTTCTTCCTCTGTTGCTTGGTCCATTCTAGTCCTCTACCTTCAGAACTTGATCCTCATCCTTATTGTTTACCCTTCGAAACTTATGTTCATGCACCACCAACGAACTCTGTAATTCATCGATGGACATTTTGTCATATCCTTTGATTCTTCGATGGACACTACAATATAGATGAACCTCTCAGGCATATCTTCTCCATTGCTTCTCATATATTGGAGACTATCATCACTCCTGAAAATTACTCAGTGATGGTTTTGTCCTTCTTCATTGCTAGAACCTCAAACTCTCTCCTTAATGAGTTAAGAAGAGATTTCTTCACCTTTATATTTCCTCCAAACTTCCACTTCATTGAGTCCCAAACAATATTGGTTGTGCGGCTGTCCAAGATTTGTTCAAAGACAGTTCGATTAGTTGCCTAAAGGAGATAATGCTTGACTTGGTGATCCTTGGTTCTAGCATCGTCAAGCCGTGCCTGTTGTGCCTTAGTCAAACTCGTCCCTTCTCTTGGCTCTTTAAAACCATTCTCCACGAAGCTCCAAAGACCTTTTGTCCTAAGCAGATTTTCCATCAGTTCACTCCAGTGGTCATAATGACCATCGAAGTGAGGAATCTTCCTTAGAGTCTTGTCTTCACTCATTCTCTCAGTGTTTGATCATATGAAGATTGCTACTTCTTTTTCTACAAGCCCAGTGGGGGCTCTGATAACAATTGAAAAAGTATCAAATGATACAAAGCACAAACAATTGGCCTCCACATCATGCCCTTTATTAAGCAGCTCTTGGCTTTATAAACCCTTACATCTAACAAAGAATGAGAAATTGCTGTCCACATATTTCATTTAGTGGTTTGGATAACACGAATAGAATAAAACAGCTCAAAACTCTAACAACACAAAAGAATAGGTCTTTATTCCAACAGTCCTAAACTCAAGCAACTTCTTCCAACATTGGGAAGGGGGAGGGGATGAAGATCAACTTTTTCTGTAAATCTTTATTGAGTTTAGTAGATTTATTTGTTGGTTTGTCTTATAGTTTTTTCCCCTAAAATTATGTTAGATCTTGGTGTTTGTTTCATCTATTAGTTGCTTATTCTCGTATTATTTTGTTGTTATAATTTGAAGAGTTATTTCTTGTCGTTGATATTCGGTTGACTTTTTAGGAGATTGTGTTATTTTTCTCCCCTCAATCAAGTCATTTAACTTAAAAGTGTAATATGATGAATAAGATAAAAATTATTACATGTAATTGCAACTACATGTTACCTTGCAATTAGTATGTTTAGTAGTTGATGGAAAAAGATCACACACAAAAATCAATTGATAATGGAGCTCCTAATTCAACAAAAATGTTTAGCAATATCTTGAATTAGAAGGCTTATGTTGCGAAGAGAAGACCCATCTTCTTCCATTGCCTCCATTGCTAACTTGCTCAGCTTCTTCGCTCTTTTTCTTCTTTCTTCCTTTTCCTCCCCATTCATCAGCATTTCTATAGCATTCTTTACATTTTCCTGTGTCACCAACACCCCAATTTTTTCCTCTTTACCCCATGTGAGAGTATAGCTAGCCCCGACACTTACACCTGTCCTGAGAACTTTCACAACTAGCTTTTCGTTCAAAAACTGGTCAGCAAAAAGTGGCCAAGTAATCATTGGTATGCCAGCAGTTATGCCTTCCAGAGTTGAATTCCAACCACAGTGTGTTACAAAGCCTGCAATGGCCGTGTGCGACAATATTGCAACTTGTGGTACCCAACCCCGGCTTATGAAGCCTCTACCTTTGATTCTTTCCTCAAAACCAGATACTACCATCCACTTTTCCACTTCTTTTTGTTGGTTTCCAGCTCTTAATACCCACAGAAATGGTCTCTTTGAAATTTCTAAGCCTATTCCAAGCTTTATCATTTGCGCAGGTATCAAGTTACACAGGCTACCAAGACAAACATAGATTACAGATTCTGGCTGCTGAGAATCAAGCCACTTTAAGCAATCATGTCCGTTGATTGAAGACTTGTTACCTCTCTGAAGCATATCCATATTGTTCTTGTTGCATAGTGAAACTGGCCCAACACACCACGCCTTATCTGCTCTGAACTTTTTGTACATGTTCACATATTCTTGCTCCAGCTCTTCAAAAGAATTGATAACCATCCCATAGCTCAGCGTTTCAGCAACTATTACTTGATTACCGAACTCTTTCAGGTCGTCATGCATGGCTTCTGGCAGCTGATTTTTGGTTAATTCTATACGATCAGGTAAGTCAGGCACCACAAAATACTCCGTTTCAGAGTTTACCCTTTCGAGTACCCTGCTACCATATATTAGGTGACTGCACAGAATAGAGAAGCAAGAGAATCCATTAAAGGTGATTCTTGGTACGTCAAATTTCTTGGCAATATAGCTAGTGTATGGAAGGCACATATCTGAGATTATGCAGTTAGGCTTCGGTTTCAGCTCTTCAAACAACCTCTCTGCAGGCTCTTGGAACAAGTTGGCTGCACCGAAGAACTCCTTGCCTAGGCTTAACGAAGGCAACATGTCGATATTCTCGCACCCTTCTGGCAACCCTCCTTCACAAGGGAATTCAAGCTCAATAACCCTTATTTTTAGCCCCGATTCCATGGCACGACCAAGAGTTGCAGCGAAACGTTCCGCGTTGGCTGGTGACGTGACGACGGTGACGATTACACCATGCTGTGCCAACAATTTTGCTATGTCGGTCATGGGGATCATGTGGCCTTGAGCCATGAAAGGAAACAACACAAAATGGAGTATTTTGGTCTGGACAGCCATAGTCAGTCTGGCACACTAGCTAAGAAGAGACTGTCTAAGGTTGCTTGTTATCCTGCTACATATCTTTAACATATATATTATGCCCAGAAAATTGAAGTACTTCACGACATGGTTGATATCGAAGAATAAACAATGATAACGTCATGCCATACATCGGAGCTTGAAGTTACGTATTTGTTTGATTGTTTTCCATTTGGTAGCATCTTTCACTTCTCTTTCATTATGACGATGTTTACCAACCAACAAAGGATCGTAGATATCGACCGCAAGAGCATTTCAAGGGATGGTGCCTCTAGTTTTAACCTTGCTCTTTTATTTCTAGGTAAACTTCAAAAATATTGGTGACTTGATTTAGAAAATATAAATTATTGTTTTTTAGTTAACGAGGATATTTAAACATGGTGAAAATTTTGAGAGGATTATGAAGGTTGCACATTGTTATTGATGGTATAAATTTCTTATGAAGATCACAAATCTTAATTTTTCTGATTTATTACTTTAAATGGGTATTTTTGAAAATTTATAATTTGATAAATACTGGGATAAATCTGAATTAATTTGTGACTGTCTGATCTTGTCGCCATCGGGAGTTGTGAGTTCGGCTTCATTTTCTTTGGACTCTCCTCTGATTCTTAAACAAACATGTTGGTGACCTCTCCTTTGTTGGGATATACTTTTGCAGGCTTACGAATGGTTGGGAGATATCGACAGCCGGCTATCCGTCATGGGTGGGCACGTTGCTTGCCCTATTTTGCTTCTCTATAGTTCCTTGCTATATTCTAATTTATTGGTGGAAAATTTGAAGTTAAGGTTACAATCAATAGCTTTTTAAATGTATAATTTAGATAAAATCGCGTTTAGATCATGCCAATGACATTGAAAGATTTCAGAACATGAGCATTATTCATATTCGGATGTAACCTTCAATTAATTGATTTCTAATAAGCCAAGCACATTAAGAACTATTTTTGGCTATGTTTTGTTTTTCTTAGTTAAATCGAAGAGTGTTTGGTTCACCTGATATAATAGATAAAGAATGGAATGGTTATTCTTAAGAATAGAATAGATGAGGGATAAAATGAAATATATATTACTTAGTTTGGTTTATTTTTAAGAATTTATAATAATGATGTATATCAACGTTTGGTTTGAAAAACATAAATTTGAGATGGAAAAGGAATAACTAACAAAAAGACCAAAAATTTATTATAGACTTATTATTATTATTGTTGTTGTTGTTGTTGTTGTTGTTATTGTTATTGTTGTTGTTGTTGTTGTTGTTGTTGTTGTTGTTGTTGTTATTGTTGTTATTGTTGCTGTTGTTATTGTTGTTGTTGTTGTTGTTGTTGTTATTATTATTATTATTATTATTGTTATTATTATTAAGAAGAAAATTAATAAATAATAAAAAGAAGAAATTAGTAAAAATAAAAATAATAAGAATAAGAATAATAATGATGATGATGATGATGATGATGATGATGATAATAATAAGAATAAGAATAAGAATAAGCATAACAAAATTATTGATGATGATGATAATAATGATGATGATGATGATGATGATTATAGGGAAAAATATTGTCTTTATCTATTTCGCGTTTCACAGAATAGGTAAAGACAGAAGTGAAGTATCTTTAGCCATTCTTGAAAGTGTAGGAATAACTAAATTTGAGATTAATTATTATGTATGTTATTTTTTAACCAAACAAAGGAATAACTATTCATTAAAAATACTTCAGTAGTAAAATAGCTATTCTACTCAACAAAACATGCCATTAGTTTTAATATAGTGCCGGAAATAGAAGAACTATAATATCTGACAAAACATTATTGTCTTATAATTTTAGTTTGATTGACGTAGTTTTCATTTTAGTCCTTATCACAAGTATACTTAAAATAAAATATATAACTTAAATTAATTCTCCGTTACCATGCATTTAAAAAAAACTATAAGATTTGCACATAAGTTAACTAAGTTTGAGTGGATGTTTTGGTCTTAACAATCATAATTAAAGTTGATATAGGTTAATTATAACCTCATACGGGGCTAGTGGCCAATAGAAAAGAGAACAGACAACTATTCAAAGGACTCAACGATTTGGATAAACGTGAGTAGATCTTTTTTTGTTAGGTGTGTCAATAGAGTGGGCTGGGTCTCGGCCATTCTCGGCCTAGCTAGGTTAAGAATGCTCTGGATCGTAGCCCATGGGTAGGTCGAAGCCAATTGCTGCCCGTGCTTCAGTCGGCCCGGTCGTTTAATATATATTTTAAAAATTTTATATATTTATTTTAGGAGAATTTTTAAAAAGTTGTAGTTTTACTTTTTAAAATTCTTAAATTATATATATTTATTAAAATTATGTACCAATGATAATGTTGTCATAATTATTCCCTACAAACAAGATAATTTAATTTTAATTTTGTAATTTTATAATAACAATTAATTATAATGTAAATGTAAAAAAGTTATTACCTAAGTACAATAAATTTATTTCAAATATTTTTTTTACATGTTTAATAAATTATTATATTTCTTTTTAATAAGATTTTAAAAAAGTTTATTAAGTTTATAATATAATATTTTCAAACTTTTAATGTTTTATAAATTAGTTACAAAACTCTTAATTGATGTGGTTATTGTTGATTGTTTTTACTTGTATAGTTGTATACATATTTTTGTCTTTCCATATTATATCTATTATTAAATAATCATTGAAAATTTTTATTTTTTATTAAACATATTAAAAGAAATTAATTAATATCATGATTAATCTTAACACATTTAAACCTTTTTAATTTCATTTTTCCTATTTACACAATATATACATTATGCATATATGTATTTATATTAATCTTAAAATGAATTAATCGCTTTATTAATCCCAATGTATCAATTCCAAAACAATATATAAGTAATTGAGTTATAAAAACAAATAAATTTTTATAAATACTTTTGATATGTTTTTATAAGTTATTATTTTTATTACTTTTGAAAATAGTTATTTTACTTTAAATTATTATATTCTAATTAATCTAAATTTATATTCATAAAATTTTTCTCTTTTTTAAATTTTAATATTAGAAGATTTATTCCTATGTCACTCTAATTAAAAGTTTGTTAAGAGTAATTCTTTCCTTGGAACCTTGATATAAGTTTTATTTTAAATCATGTTCATCCTTAGAGTGTTATAAGTATACCATCTTTCATAAAATTATCAACTTTTTCTTTTTAATATATAAATTATGTCACAACTTTAAATTATAACAACATATAATTATATTATAATAAAGTTATTAATTTTATCAAATATTAAATTAAAAATATTTATATCTTTTTATTTAAACTACTTAATATTTCATTTGAATAAAACAATAAGGCATTAAATGAAAGCATAACATCACTAAATTCTTAATGTTTTAAATTTTAAGTAATATTTTAGGTATAATGAGCTAAATACTAAAACAAAATTTGTTAAAAGTCATTAAGTCAGGTTTAGATTGAAGGATGTTACATACATTTGCATATCATTAATGAGAAAATACATTTTAAAATTAAAATCTTGAGATATATTTATTGGTATGATTAATCAGGAATTTTAATTCAATTGATTAGAAATTTGTATGAAAAGTCATTAAGTTAATAGTTATGGTTAAGAATTTCAATTCAATTAATCACAAAATTTAAATTTACTTAAATAATTTATTAATTATTATAAGAGAGAATTGATAAAACCAAATTCATTAACTATAGAAAATTTTATTGTACACAAAATGATTATCTAAATCATTTTACGAAATTGATACAATTTACAAAATTAAGATAATATCATGCTAGATAGACTAAAGAATGGAGAATGAGAGAGCATCATGTAATTGACTAATTGTACTTGTCGGTAAGATTGTCAACAATTTGAATCCAATCATCTGTATGTACAAACATTATATTTAGTAATACAATATTAAAATAAAAAATATTTATTAATGTAGTATCAAATAAAAACAAAATTAAAAATACCTTTCATCTTTATATATTTGATCAAAATAACCTGTAATTGGTTGATTAATTTCATCAGTCCCCTCCGCATTAATACCTGTGGCTGTAGAAAAAATAAAAAACACAATATTAGGTAAGATAATATAAAGATAGATAAAATAAATATATTAAAAAGAAAAGAAATTACCATCAATATCTTCATCATTTAACCAACTTTGAGCACACATAAGGGCTTCCACAGTGCGATAATGAAGTCGACCATGATGAGGAGTAATGACTCGACCACTAGTACTAAATGCAGACTCTGAAGCAATGGTGAATGATGGAATAGCTAATAAGTCCTGTGTCATGTTTTATAAGATCAGATAATTCTATGCAGACGTCTTCCACCAAGAAAATTAATCGAATGACTCATATTCAGTTTCAGGAACACAATATGCGGAAAAATGTTTGTCTACCTCCATTGTATTGTAAGAAATTCTAGCTCTTTTTTCTTTCAAAAAAATTGAAAGGAAATCTATCAATAATGGGTTAGAAGAAAAGGTTGAACTTGAAACTGAAGTTTGAGTTGAATTGCCTGCATCCTGATCATGGGTTTGTTGTATTTTGACTTTATAATCATGAAACAATTGATTGTTGATGCTCAGTTCACCACTGTATAATGCATTATAAATATATTCAACCACGTCCATCTTGTATCTCAAGTCTAACACATATAATACTGCAACAATATCTTCAACCTTAGACCAATGAGAATTAAACTTCTCCGCCATCTTCTCTTCCATAGTCCGAATCACTGCATTGGAGTTTAACATCCACAACGATAAAACATGTTTTATGTTGGACATAGTGCTAACGATACAATGTGAAGTAGGATATTTTGTTCCTAAGAATAATTCAGTCCAATTATTGAATAATTTCAACTTCATACAAAGTTCTCTAGCCAAGTCCCATTGATCCTCTGATGGTACATAGTTATACTAAGAATCCCTTTCAACTAGTCTAATAAACATTTGAGCATATGGGATTGCACTCTAACATCTTAAATGATGAGTTCCCTCTGGTAGGACAATCTAATGTTAAGTTAAGAGGACTTCACTTCTATTAATTTTGATGACAATCAAATAATAATAATCTTAGAAATGTATGAATTGTTTTGATAAGTTTGTTAAGTTTGCAGAAAAATGTAAGTAACACTTAGTCAACACTAGATGAAGTGTGACACCAGACAAAGCACAACATCCGAAGAAGTGCAACACCAAACGAAGCGCAGCACCAGATGAAGCGCAACATCAGACGAAGCACAACACCAGAAGAAGCGATACAATAGACGAAGTGGAATAACAGACGAAGCACAATAACAGAAGAAGCATTATTCAAGACGATACAAAAGGAAGATATTCTAGAACGTCAGACTATTAGTTAGCTGGAGTTAGTTACAGGAATCAACTAATAACCATTTCTAGAAGATTCAAGAAGTAGTTTTCAAGAAGACAATTGGAGACTTAGGCTATAAATACTAATTCTAGTTGAAGAATAAGAAAACAAATGCTTTTACATTAGCAAATATTATGTATTCAAAGTGAAAAAGAAGTGAGCGAATACATCTATAATGTAAAGCTCAAAAATATTTTTCTTAGAAAAAAAAAGGAAGGCTAGAGCCTGGAGAGGCTAATACAACTGATAAAGAATATTTTGTGAGAGAGACTTGTAAAGGCCCTGCAAGTGTAGAAAGAGTACTTTTAAAGTTAAAGACTATAGTAAAATCTTAGACTAACTCTAAGGCCTGGACATAACCTAAAGTTTGGGGTGAACCAGTATAAAATCGCAGTGTCTATTCTCTGACCCTTACTTTTAATTTTTTTATTGTTAGATGAGTGGATAATATTACTTATGATTGCATTGCTTAACAAATTTAGCAAAGTGTTTTAGTAATCATTTGAATTTTTTTGTAAAGAAATTCAAGAAGTCTCAAAAGATTAATGTTTTCGAAAAGATTATATAATTCAACCCCCCTTCTTGTGTAGTTTACATATTATATCAGATTTCTATATTAACAAGTGATTTACTTCAGTTGGTATCATAGAGAGGTTTCCAAGAAACACTATCACAAAGTGAGGAAAAAGTTCCATGGCTAAATCATATATTTTTATAGCTGAAGGTGCCTCGGTCACAAGACCTCCTGTGTTCAATGGTGAGGACTATCATTATTGGAAGGATAAGATGCGTCTCTTCATAGAATCCAAACATATTGATCTTTGGGATATCATCAAGAATTGTCCATATACACCAACAGATGATAAAGGCAATATCATCTATCGTGATAAATGGTCAACCGATCAAAAAGCTCAATTTCAATTGAACTCTAAGGCTAAGTTCTTTCTAAGTTGTGCCCTAAGCAGAAGTGAATATGATAAGGTTCATGGATGTGTATCTGCAAAGGAGATATGGGACACATTATCCATTGCACACGAAGGCACAAATCAAGTGAAAGAATCCAAGATCCGTATTCTTATTCATTAGTATGAGCTATTCAAGTTGAAAGATGAGGAGACTATTGATTAGATGTTTGGATGATTTCAAACAATCGTTAACGGACTTAAAGCTCTTAGGAGAACCTACGATAATCAAGATCATATCAGAAAGATTCTCAGAAGTCTACCTAAAAGATGGAGACCCAAGGTTACAACAATACAAGAAGCCAAGGACTTAAGCAAGTTGAAGTTAGATGAATTGCTTGGTTCAATGAAGATTCATGAAGTAGAGCTTAATACAGAAGACAAACCAAGAAGAGATAACTTTATTGCATTAAAGGCTGGTTAGAAGAATCAAAAGAATCACAAACATATAAACACATCTTCAAAAGCATTAAAGATTGAAGAAATCAAGAATGATCATGCCAGTGGATCTGATTAAGATTCAAGTGAAGATGATGATGAATTATCCTTTATTTCAAGAAAGATTAAGAGGATGTGGAAAAAGAAAGCGAAAGGAAATAAAAAAAATTTCTTTTAAGAAGAATAACAAAGACGAAGCTAAGAACGAGAAAAAATCTATCATCTGCTACGAGTGCAATAAACCAGGACATACAAGTCTGAATGTCCATTGCTCAAAAGAAGAAACAAAAGTAAAGAAAACAAAAAGAGCATGATGGCAATGTGGGAAGATCCAGATTTGTCAGAATCGGACACGGATTCAGAAGCATCAGAACAAGCAAATATATGCTTGGTAGTTTAAAAGGAATGTAACGATGAGATAACTTCTAACTTTTATGATCTTTAAGAGGCATATTTAGAATTGTTAGAAGATTCGCATGCTATATTAAAGCAATATAGGATTTTGAAAAAGAAATTTGTTGAAAGCTTGAAGAACATGGTAGTGTTAGAGAAACAAAACATCTGCCTTAAGAAACAAGTAGACGATATGAAAAAGAAAGTAACTATAGATAGATCTGAGGAAATTAATCAATTGACACAAAAGATTAATAGTCTTTCAACAGATTTATCAACATTTAGGGTTTACTAATAGTAATGTTCTTTATAATAAGAGTTTTTTTCCTAGCAGAAAGAAAAAGAAGCAATATTCTTATTATTCGTGGAATTATCATAAATCTAACCCCAAAGCACCCAAGAAAATATGGGTACCTAAGAAAGACATAATATATACTGTAGATTTCCCTTCTTGGAAAAAGCAACCAGCACCAATGGTACTTGGACAGTGGATGCTTGCGACACGTGACGGAAAGAAGGTCTATGTTCCTAGACCTCCAAAATAAGCAAGGAGGATTAGTAACTTTTGGATATAACTAACAGGGCAAAATAGTTTGAATTGGAAAAATTGGTAAAGATTTAATTGTGTCTATTAATATTGTTCTGCTGGTTGAAGGATTAAAGCATAATCTATTTAGTGTAAGTCAATTATGTGATTCTAGTTTTGAATTATCCTTTAATCAAAACTCTTATGTGGTCAAAAACAAGGATGATTCCGTATTTTTTTTCTTCCAAGAGACGAAACAATCTCTATAAGATTAATTCAGATGATTTGAAAAGTCAAAATATTTCATGTTTTATATCAACAGATGAGGAAAAACTAATTTGGCATAAAAAGCTAGGTCATGTTAGTTTTAAACATATTTCCAAGTTGGTTAGACATGATTTGGTAAGAGAATTACCAAAAATAAGTTTTAACAAAGATTTCTTTTGTGAGATTTGTCAAAAAGGAAAACAAGTTAAATCATCTTTTTCTTCTAAAAATGTTGTAACTTCGTCTAGACCTCTAGAGTTATTATATATAGATTTGTTTGGTCCAACTAGAACATTAAGTCTTGGCAGAAAGAAGTGTGGTCTTGTAATTGTTGATGACTTCACTAGATTTTGTTGGATATTCTTTTTATCACATAAAGATGAATCTCTTAAGTGCTTTAAAGTTCTTTCCAAAAAGTTACAAAATAAAAAAGGAATTTCTATTGCTGGAATTAGGATTGATCATGGTGAAGAATTTGAAAATGAAAAATGCATAATGTTTTGTGAATAGAATGGAATTTTCCATAATTTCTCTGCTCCTAGAACTCTACAACATAATGGAGTTGTAAAAAGAAAGAACAGGATGATTCAAGAAATGGCAAGGACTATGCTATATGAAATGAATCTTCCTAAGTATTTCTGGGCAGAAGCTGTGAATACAACTTGTTATATTCAAAATAGAGTATTTCTGCGACCTATTTTAAATAAAACTCCATATGAGTTATGGAAAGGAAGAAAGCCAAATATTTCTTACTTCCATCCTTTCGGTAGCAAATGCACTATATTGAATACAAAAGAAAAATTAGATAAATTTGATTCTAAGATCACTTCAGGAATTTTTCTAGGATATTCGATGTCTTCTAAAGCTTATAAAGTTTATAATATTGTTTCTAAATCTGTTCAAGAATCTATGCTTGTTAAGTTTGATGATGATTCTCATCCATATAGAAGAGACGATTATGATGATTAAACTCTTTCTGCTCCCTTAGTTGATAAACTAGACATT
Organism: Erythroxylum reticulatum; assembly: GCA_025504915.1. Lineage (NCBI taxonomy): Eukaryota > Viridiplantae > Streptophyta > Magnoliopsida > Malpighiales > Erythroxylaceae > Erythroxylum > Erythroxylum reticulatum. The sequence goes on along the minus strand of JANSVA010000003.1, from coordinate 2,762,252 downwards.
TCACCACTAGTTGATCCACCTAAAAAGGTAGAGGATATTCCTAAAAACTTTAGTCTTAGGAAAGACTGGAAGTATAAATCCTCTCACCTAGAAAACCTAATTATAGGAGAAACTTCAGAAGGAGTAAGAACTAGGTCTAAATTTAGAAGAGAGCCAAATGTAGATTTTGTTTCTAAATTAGAACCTAAGAAAATTGATGAAGCTCTTCAAAATGAATCTTGGATTTTAGCTATGCAAGAGGAGTTAAATCAATTTATTAGGAATAAAGTTTGGTCTTTAGTTCCTAGGCCACCCAATAAGTCTGTCATAGGAATCAAATGGGTATTCAAAAATAAACTAAATGAATCAGGTAGAGTAAACCGTAACAAAGCTAGATTAGTAGCTCAAAGCTATAATCAATAAGAAGGAATGGACTATAATGAAACCTATGCTCCTATAGCTAGACTAGAAACTATTAGGATTTTGCTTACATATGCTATTTTTCATGACATTAAACTGTTTCAAATGGATGTGAAAAGTTCTTTTTTGAATGGTTTTATAAATGAAGAAGTTTATGTAAAGCAACATCCTAGTTTTGAAGATACTGATAAACCAGATCATGTCTATAGACTTCATAAAGCTTTGTATAGATTAAAACAAGCACCTCGTGCTTGGTATGATTGTCTAAGTTCATTTTTGATTGGAAATGACTTTATTAGAGGATAAGTAGGTAAGACTCTGTTTAGAAAATGTGTCAAAAATGATTTCATTATAGTACAAATATATGTAGATGATATTATTTTTGGTGCAACTTCTAAGAGGCTATGTTCTAGTTTTGAAAATCTTATGAAAAGTGAATTTGAAATGAGTATGATGGGAGAATTGAAATTCTTTCTTGGTTTATAAATTAAGCAAACCGAAGAAAAGATTTTTATTCATCAACAGAAATATATCAAAGAACTGTTATTCAAATATAAAATGGAGAAGGTTAAACCTATGTCAACTCCTATGCATCCTTTAATCCTTTTATATAAGGATGAAGTAGGTAAGAAGGTTGATCAAACCCTTTTTAGAGGAATTATTACTTCTTTACTTTACCTAACTGCAAGCAGATCTGATATATTGTTTAATATTTATTTGTGTGCAAGATTTTAAGCAGATCCTAGAGAATCTCATTATATTGTTGTTAAAAGAATATGGAGATACTTGGCAAGCTCTACTGATCTTTATTTAATTTATGGGAAAGATTTCAGGTTAATTGGCTACTATGATGTTGATTATGCTGGAGATAGAATTGATAGAAAGAGTACAAGTGTTTTCTTGGTCATAATCTTATTTCTTGGTCAAGCAAGAGGTAAAGTTCAATTGCTCTATCCACTGCAGAAGCTGAATATATGTCAGCTGCAAGTTGCTGTTCACAGACGTTATGGATTAAGTATTAGTTGGAAGATTACTACATATAAGAAGATCAAATTTTAATCTTCTGTGATAACACAAGTGCTATCAATTTATCAAAGAATCCAATACAACACTCAAGGGCAAATCATATTAAAGTTATACATCATTCTATACGAGACTATGTACAGAGAGGAATCATCAGTCTATAATTTGTTGAGATAAATCAACAATGGGCAAATATCTTCACTAAACCTTTGTGTGAAGATATTTGCTCATTGTTGTTTCATCTCAACAAATTCCTTTGTGTGAAGATAAATTTAAGGAAATCAGATGGAACCTAAATATGATAATGCTGAATGACCATTCGTCTAACACGTCATGGCCCAGATGATTCATACAAGTAGAATATAAAAAGTCGTAAGTTTTCAAGTAAATAGTAACAGTAAAGTTATGAACAGTAACTTTTCAAGAGTAGGTATAAGAAGGAAACCTTCTCAAGATTCTAAAATACCTTCTACTCTAGAATTTTCTTGAAATACTTTGAAACTGACTTGTTTAGTGCTCTCAACCAAGATGATTCAATACCATGTTCTAAGATTCAAGTACATTTCATCTCATATTCTTACTTTTATAGACTAACATCGCAACTTTGAGAGAAATACTTTTGTGTGTTTAGTTCTTATTTGTTACAAATTACAAATGGAGCTATCACTTATCTATGGGCAACATGTTGATTTCAAATTATTAAAGGAAAATTAGATGGACATTGAACTAGAGATTTAAGCAGTTGGCTAGAAAAACTTCTTCAAGGTTCGTGAAAAGGTCTATTTGAATGAGATATATGAATTTTGGAAGAATACAAAGGTGGTGGATGACACCTTAATATCAATGGTAGATGGATTGTTGATTATTGTAACGCAAGATACTATCAAAAGGGTCAGTGGGTGCCCTAGTATTGGAATAAAGTTATTTAACAATATAAAAAGGATTACTCAAGGTCGTGTAGATAGAATGCACATCAATCGACAACTCTATGGAATTAGTGATCCAGAAGTTAAGAAGGTGGCAACCCTTGTTTCGAAGGCTAGGGTTCTACATTCACTACTTCTTTACTGTGTTTTACTAAGATTAGGTTCGAAGGACGCTGTGACAATGAACAATGAACATTGTCTATATCACCTATTGAATCATTAACCCATTAATCTTCCATACTTGATTTTGAAGTACATGATGAAGTCAAAAGGAGATTATAGTTCTTTACCGTATGGAATGTTGTTGACAAGGATTTTTAGAGAATCAGGAATCCTTCTTGATAGAGGTAACAAGGCAAAGATGGATGTGAAGAGTATTATTAATGCCACAACTATTCACATAATGGGGATAAAGTTTGATGATGAGGCGAATAAAGGCTCTATACCAAAAGTAAGGTCTGGGGGGAGCTAATAGTAAGATGTGACAGAAGTGAACGTGGTATGTTTGCAAGAAAAACGAAACCTCGATCAACAGGAAGAAAATCCATAGAAGGAAAGACTAAGAAATCGTTTGATGTACCAATACAATCTAAGATGATTCTACAGAAAGGGGAAAGCCGGATTCAATAATCATCGCAACAAGTGTCATTGAAGAGAAAGGCAGAGACACTCTAATAAGAAAAATCCAAACAGTCCAAAAGGTCACCAAGACTATTGACCTCAACAAGAATAGAAGAAGAGGAAATCTCTGATTCTTGATGGAGATTCTACAAAGGAAGAGAAAAAACAATAGTCTACCAGATCAATTGTCTCTATTTTGCAAAGTCAATTAGGAAAATCATCTGGAGAGACAGAAATTAAAAGAAAGTTGGTATTTGAGAGGAAGAAGCCTCAACAACAACTTTCATCTAAACCGGAAGAAGAACTAAAGAAGATGAAGCCTAGTCGAAAAAAGGTTTCTTCATCTGATGTTTAACAGAAGTTGAAAACAATTGAGCACTAATTGGAACCTTACAATTCTTCTCAACCAATAAAAAAGGATTTGAGAATGAAGATTTTAGAAGAACCAGTACCTGTTCGAAGTTGAAGCTCAATTATTATTAGAAAACCTTCGAAAAAGCAAGTCAAGGTACTAGTTAAACCGATACCGATTAATGCTTAAACAATAAATCTTCTAAGTCATTAAGAAAGAAGATTATATAATATTCTGCGAGATGAGAAGGCAGAACCATATCCATTAAAGATTTCAAGGGATCGGTATACAATCTATCCGATTACGAGCAAAACATCGATAAAAATTGTTCCAGATATTCAACCAAGATGTTCAACTCTTGTGAGAAGTGAAGAAGAAGGGAAAAAGAAAATGTTTCCTGAGGGAAACAAAGATGATCTTACATAAGAGCAAATTCAAGTAGCTATGAGAAACATAGATGATGCATGTAATGTAGCTCAATCTAGAGGAATCTATGTTTCGCACCACATTTCAAAAGTATCAGGAAGTAAATTTGGAGTTTCAACCATAGATGAAAACTTCAAGGTAGTTGACAAAGTAAAAGAAAGACAGTATAAAAGTATTATGGTTGAAGGTATCTATTTTAACTTAGAATCCTTTGTGCTTTTGGTTTTGCATTTCAGACCTTTAGGTTTCATACCTTCAGTTAAGGATGTGTTACACCTTTTTAGGCAACCAATTTTGAAACTACCTAGACCTGATGATCTTGATCTCCCAAAAGGAAAACAACCCTTCAGTCTAACCTCTATCAAAATTATAGAGTTAGACGTTTTACCTTCAGAACCATCTATTGTTGAAAATCTTCATCCACTTAGTGAAATATAACAAGATTCTACTGATAATCTAGAGCTCTTGAAGCATTTCATAAACTGGAAGGAAGCAAGTCACAATCAGAAGGAAATTCAGGAAGCATTAGCAAAAGAAATTGAGGAAGTTCATACTAAAGTTAATGAACTAACTGACGCAGTAGGTGATCTTCATGAGGAAGTAGCACTACTACGGGTTACTATTGAATAAAACCTCAAGACGATCCGCACTGATATGCAATGTATGTTTTTTAAAGTCCTGAAGCGTCTATGGTGAAGCAATCTTTTTGATTAATAACAAATAGGGGGAGAAGGAAAAAAAGAGGAGAATGAGAAAAAAAGATAGAAAGTATTGTATATATTTTGTTTGCAATTCTTTTCTTATATTTTTTGCTTTATTATTCGTCAAAATACTATTCATCTATTCATCTATAAATATCATTTTATCTTCTAAAATTATGATTATTTGTTATCGTAAAAAAGGGGGAGATTGTCAAGTCAAGAGGACTTCATTTCTATTAATTTTGATGATAATCAAATAATAATAATCTTAGAAATGTATGAACTATTTTGATAAGGTTGTTAAGTGTGTAGAAAAATGTAACACTTAGTCGACACCAGATGAAGCGTGGCACCAAACAAAGCGCAATACCAGATGAAGCACAACACCAAATGAAGCGCGACACCAGACGAAGCACAACATTAAACAAAACGCATCACCAGATGAAGCGATACAATAGATGAAGTGGAATAACAAACGAAGCATAATAACAGAAGAAGCATTATTCTAGATGATACAAAAGTAAGATATTCTAGAACGTCAGACAGTTAGTTAGTTGGAGATAGTTATAGGACTCAACTAATAACCATTTCTAGAAGCTTCAAGAAGAAGTTGGAGACTTAGTCTATAAATACTAGTTTTAGTTGAAGACTAAGACAATGAATGCTTTTACATTAGCAAATATTCTATATTCAAAGTGAAAAAGAAGTGAGTGAATACATCTGTAACGTAAAGCTTAAAAATACTTTTCTTAGAGAGAGAAAGGAAGGCTAGATCCTGAAGAGGCTAATACACCTGATAAAGAATACTTTGTGAGAGAGACCTGAAGAGGCTCTGCAAGTGTAGAAAGAATACTTATAAAGTTGAAGAGTCTAGTGAAATCTCAGACTAACGCTGAGGACTGGACGTAACCCAAAGTTTGGGGTGAATTAGCATAAATCACAATGTTTATTCTCTGACCCTTACTTTTAATTTTCTTGTTGTTAGACGAGTAGATAATATTACTTACGATTGCATTGCTTATCAACTTTAGCAACGTGTTTTAGTAATCATTTGAATTTTTCATAAAGAAATTCAAGAAGTCTCAAAAGATTAATATTTTCAAAAAGATTACACAATTCAACCCCCCTTCTTGTGTAGTTTACCTATTATATCAGATTTCTATATTAACAAGTGATTTAATTCATCTAAAACTAACTTCTTTGAAATTGGAATGAATAAAATTTCTGCACCTTCTTCAAAGGTTTCAACTCTTTTAGGAGTTACACTGCAATATAAAACATTATTCTGAATACACTCTATTGCTTCCTTTATTGTCTCTAACCCATCCTTCATAATCAAGTTAAGAATATGCACAAAACATTGGATATAAAATAACTTACCTCTAAATAATAAGCTCCCAACCCACATTTTACTTCAACTTCTGAATCATAGCATCATTTGTGCTATAACTATCGACTGTGATGGAGGATACTTTGTTGTTGATATTCAAATCCATCAAATAGTCTTTTAACACGTTTGCCAATTTTTCACTTGTATGTGGTGTCGGCACATAAATGAACCTATCATGAAAAAGCATACCAACATGAATCATAAATTCATAAAATAATGAAAAAGTAAATGATAACAATATTAAAGAATATAAATTACCTCACAAGTCTATTGCATAACTTCCAATCATTATCAATATAATGTGCTGTCACCACCATATAACCCTTCTTTTGGTTATTGTCTGTCCATATGTCCATTTTTATGGTAAATCATCCTTGAACACTCGACAATGCTCTTAACGTTTCTCTCTTCTTTTCCTCATAAATTTTGAAAATATAATTCCTCAATTTATTCCGACTTGGAACCTTGAAATTCGGTTAGAGTGAATTAAGAAATATCCTTAATCTTTTGCTTTCAACCATAGACAATGGTTGTTCATCTCGAATAATCATATTAGCCATCAAAATTCTTGATATATGATTGTCAAAAGTTGTTACGGTTATTTCATTCTTTCGTTTCATAAGGTTAGAGGTAAAAAATGTTTGACCTCCTAAAACCATCTTCCTTCTAATTCATGATTCCATATGTCTCTTTAAATGAGACGTTCTATGTTTCAAACCACTTGAATGCAACTTTTGACAATAATTGCATTATGCTTTTTCAATTTCGTCTACCAATATAGTATTCTTAAAGTGATTCCAAACTTTACTTTTATGTTGACTAACTTAAGTTTTAATTGAACCTCTATCATCATTTGTTGTCGAAATAAAAGTTTCCACTTCTACCTCCATTAATGGATTAGATTGAAGGAATATACTCATCCATTTAACAAAAAACATATAAATACTTGAGGTTAGAATAAGAATGTATTAGGAAATGACACATTATTTTTCAATTTCAGTCTAATACATAAAGTTATGGACTACAATATTAAATGCTTTATTATAGTATAATTTTTGTAATATTTCAATCTCAGTTTAATATATAGGTGTATTAGAAATATTGAAGTTAATACATCTTCGCAACCACTCCTATTTCCATTTTCCAAAGGTAAATTAAGGCAATATCATGTGCTCAACATATCCACCTAGAAAATGTAGCCTGTTTTAGCATTTCATTAATATCCTATTATACATGCTAATACTCCATTTAAGGCTAAATTCAAAACAAGAATATTTGTTTCAAGTGAAAATTGTCAAAATTAAAAGTTAAGTGCATGCACTATATGATGTAGAAATCAAATGAAGCTAAACAAGTAGAATAAGAAAGAAACTAGAAGAAAATAGACCAGAACATAACAATATAAGAGAACAGTCAAGAATATTTCAATTATTATTATACCTTTATGATAATTGAAATGCAATAGTTTCACTAGAATTATTGAGGACTAAACAGTGTTTAATAGGTTTCTATATATGTGGTAACATGTTTTGTAAAAATTTCTATGGCAATACCTGTTTTCCTAAGATACTAATGTCTTTTCATTTTTAGGGCTTGATATCTTTAGTTTGAAGCAAATATAAGAAATGTGACTCTAGTATGAGACTATATAATCCCTTCATAGATAGGAAGATATTTGTTTCTTTACATGTAATGTGATGGTTGAAAATAGTGAATTAGGGGTTGTGGACAAAATTGATATCACAACTTTATGAGAGACTTTACTTCTCTAATAGCTTTCCACTGACTTGGAAGTAGAAAGGGAAGCTTCATCTAGCTAGAGAAGGCTTATTGATGATATTGCGGTTATAAGCCTTATTGATGACTATGTTTGCTTTATGATTTAGTTTGTGTAAAAATGCAAAAGAAGATATGCTTTTTTTTCTTCAAATAATGTGATGAATTCAATTACTATTATTTTACAAAATTAAACCAGAAGAAGAATAAAAAATATCAAGAGCTAAAACCATTTGAATTGGTAGTCTTATCCTTTGCCCATATTTAACCATTAAAAGAGAAATAGCAGTTCATTATTCTTCTATGACAAGCCCCATATTCTTATTATGCTTGAGAATTAATGGAAATAGAGATATGTTTAAGACTATACAGGAGCAAGAATGTTATCACAATGCCAAAGTCACCAAAAGCAACACAGAGTATAAATGTAACATCCTAGTTCCATAGATTTATATAATTTAGAAATATCAATGAGAGTTTAGAAAAATGCACTTCATGCTCATGCATAATGTTAGCATACACATATGTGAATATTGATTTTTGCAATTAAAATGACTATACATGTATTTATTGACATTTTTCGAGTATAATTTATCTATAAATGTGATTATATTTGAAATTGTGAATTGTATGTATTAAGAATTGATTTGGAGAGTCTAATTATTGACTCAAAATTTTTAGTGAAAATTTGAGAAAATCCTGAAATTTTTGGTATTTTTGGACTAAAAAAAATGTCAAGTGGCAAAACAATTGATTAATATTAGTAGAAATAAAGATCAAATGGCAATGGAAACTTTTATAAATGACTTTGGGATTTAATGACTAATTTCATTAAAAATTAGGAGACAATTGGAGTAGAAATTGGAGACAAAATGGACTAGTTATTAAAGTTTACCAAATGGAATAATGGGGAGGTGACATGTGTCA
>JANSVA010000003.1:2723058-2734007 GCA_025504915.1 Erythroxylum reticulatum | reverse complement strand
CTTATATAGGAAAGAGCTTTGCTTCAATTGTTGTCCCCAACCAATATGGGACAACAAAGGAGCCAAATCTCAACATAAAACATTTGCAACAACATACTTGGTATGCGATCTAGATACATCAAAGATATTGGGCTCGACCCTAAGTCAATTGCTTCATCCTCATCAAGATCAACACATTTTCAGCATCTTAAAGAGGATAACAAGTCGCTTTAAAAAAGTTAGTCAACCATAAAAAGTATTCAAGAAAATTATTTGACTTGGATTATATAAGCAGTGAATATGAAAACGAGTCTAATTAATGAAACTAATCTTTGTATTTTTTATTTTATATATAAATATTTTTAAAATTGTAATTAAAATCTTGTATATGATCAAATTTTAAGATATTTTATTTTTATACTATTCTTATATTTTATTATTATTATAATAATAAATTAATAACAAAAAACTAAATATTATACGCAATAATATGGATTAAAAATGCCACAAATAATTATAGTTAACATAGTATAACATTTAGTTGTAATATATATTAAAAATTTGACTATATATAAAACATAGCTAAAATTTTTTGGCTACGGTTGAACTTTTTGCTATGTTTATGAAAACAAAGCTAAAAGTAATTAGCTATAATGGTGACAATTTCACAAAACATCAGCTATAGTTTTTTCTCACGAAAATAAAGTGTAGTAAAAAACAATTCGTGACTATTAGGAAAAAGTCACCTATAATTTTCTGCTATAGACTTTGGTGATATTTTCAACGTTGAATAAAAATTGTCTGTAATGATTATTAGCAATGATTTTGAGACTTTTAGCGACAAATTTTTCCATCCCTAAAACTCCCTTTTTTAGTAGTTGTTAGTGAATATTATTATTAAATAAAGAAAATTATATTTAAATGAAATATTATTTTATTATTTATAATAATGACAAATAATTTAGAAAATTACTTTAAAAAATCTATGATGTCAATGAATTGAGGTTGCATCACGTAGAGTGCACATTACGTATAAATTTCACTCCAATGTCACCTATTGACATTGGAGTGCACATTACGTAGAGTGGCCCACCTTCTCGTCGGACTTCCACCAGGACGGTCGACTTCTTTTGCAGCAAAGTTGACCACATTGGTGGAACGATTCAAACATCTTCCCTAAAATGATATTGTTTTGGACTTTCTAATACAATTTTATTTTAATGTTTAAGTTTGAAAAAGGGAAACTAAAACAACATCATCTTAAATATGTGGAACTCAGAGAAATGTGTGTATGAGATTGTCAAGATCAGGGTTGGTACAAGATTATGAGTACAACGAATTTGATCCTCATTGCTTGACGTCAATTTTGGCCCAATTTATTCAATTCGGTCTAATTTTAGCCTGAGATAATCATGTCACGGGTTAAAAGTGGTCAGCCCAACCGAGCAACTAGTTGGTCCTACTCGACCCGTGACCCAACATTTATTTTAAAATAAAAAATGACGTCATTTTTGACTTTTAAAAAAAATATATAAGATAGGTGGGTTGGCCCGATCAGCCCGTGGCTCGGTCTGGCCTATTGATATTTCTAACTTCAACAAGTTCAGTCTCAAAGTCAAAAGTTGTTCACTGTAAATATGAAACTAAAAATTCTAAGAAAAAATTAGAAATCAGTCAATAAATAAAAGAAATACTTTCCATATGATGATAAAAAATCCAAATTATATTTAAAAAATCCAACTTCAACAGGAAAAAGTCTAAGAATCTTCTTTTACTCAACGTAAGAGTCATGCTTGGTTTGAATACAATCTCAATCATTTTAATGAATTATGAATACATAAAAAAGTATTTAACACCTCCTTATACCTTTCCTGCTAGGTTGTAATTTACAAACAAGACTTTCTGCCGGAAAACATGTACAGGGAATGGAAAGATCAATCAAACCAGCGTGAAATAAGATGAAAGAGCTGTTGCAAGCATTAATATATGTCAAAAAAGAGCCAAATGTATAAGACACTCAGCAACAACATGCTTGGTACATGATCTAGTTACATCAAAGATATTGGACTTAACCCTAAGTCAATTGCTTCTTCCTCGTCAAAACCAGCATACGTTTTAACATCTTAAAGAGGATAACAAGTTGCTTACAAAAGTTGGTCAACTATGAAAAATACCTAAGGAAATTACTTGACTCGGATTATGGAAGCAGTGACGAAAACAAATCTGATTGATTAAACTAATCTTTGTACTTTTTATTTTGTATATAAGTATTTTTTAATTTGTAATTAAAATCTTGTACATGATCAAATTTTATAATATTTTATTTTTATACTATTCTTATATTTTTATTATTTTGTATAATAAATTAACAATAAATAAACTAAATATTATATACAATAATATGGATTAAAAATTTTAAAAATAATTATAGATAATATGGTATAATATATATTAAAATTTTGTCTATATATAAAACGTAGCTAAAATTTTTTGGCTAAAATTGTAAAAATGTAGCCAAATTTTTTTTGCTATATTTATGAAAAGGTAGTTAAAAGTAATTAGCTATATTAGTGACAATTTCACAAAAAATTACCTATAGTTTTTCTTACTAAAACAAAGTGTAGGAAAAAACAATTCATGACGATTAGCTATAGTTTTCTGCTATGGTCTTTGGCGATGTTTTCGACAATGAATAAAAATCATTTGTAATGATTATTAGCAATGATTTTGGGACTTTTAGTGATGAATTTGTCCTTTCCTTATATTGTAGTGAAGATTGCAAAATTAAATTATGTTATGATCCGATGCCCCTTTTTAGTGGTTATTAGTGAAGATTATTATTAAATAAAAAATTATATTTTAATGAAATATTATCTTTATTATTTACAATAATGATAAATAATTTAGAAATTTACTTTAAAAAATAATAAGAGGTGATATGGCCATGATGTTGATGAATTGATGTTACATCACGTAGAGTGCACATTCCTAATAAATTTCCCTCCAATGTCACCTATGGAACCCTTGCCCCACCTCCAATGTGCACATTCAATGATCTTTCCTAAAATGATATTGCTTTGGTTTAACTTTTTAATACAATTTTATTTTAATGTTTAAGTTTGATAAAGGAAACTAAAACATCGTCTTAAAACGTTATCATTGTGAACAATCTAAATAAATTATGTGTCAAAATCGAATCACATCTTCAAAGTTCGAATCAGATTAGAGATATAAGTAGTTTAACTTGACCTGTGGCCAAACCTACAACTCTGTCACGCAATGTACGAGAAGATATGGTATGACATGCAAAATTATAATCTAGTTAAGAAAATTAATCTTTTAAATTTTGTAACAAAAGTTAAACTGATAATATAAGATATTTAAGATTTGAACAAAATTAAAAATTTTAAAAAAGATTAAAGAAGAAAATTAGCTTTATCTATCAAAGATGTTAAATTTTAATTGAAAAATGAGACCGTTAAATAAAAAATTAACTAGTTTAATATTAATTATATCAGTCGGTTTTTAATATTAATAATTATTGAACTAAACTAAACTTAAAAGTTGTCAGATTTAAAATTTTTAATATTAATAATCATTGAAATAAACTAAACTTAAAAGTTTACCGTAAACTAAACTTAAAATAAATTATTGAATTTAGCTATTTATTAACCTAGTACTTCACTCAGTTCTGAATTGGATGTTGTTTTCTTTTACGCTATATGTTTTCTTCTTATCTATTCATATGTGCTGTGATACGGGTTTGGTTGTAGTGTTCTTTGTCTCTTTTCTTGTGTTGATCCAGTCTTTAATTGAACATAATTATTCCTTGTGAACTCTTTGGTCAACTTGCTGTCGGATAGACTTAACGGACGTTGTGCAATTGATACAGAAGACAAGTCCAAATCCAATCGATTCATGTCTTCAGGACCACCGGCTCTTCACACTAAAGTGAAAAAATGGAGTCGGTGTGGCATATGATTGCCGTCGAAATCCTAAATCAATTTACATCAAGTTCACATTTCAGTGCATGCAAAGCAGCAAACTTTACCATATCCTCTCATCCTCACAAGAAGCCATGAATGCTCTCAACTCAACTGACTCTGACATTCAGGCAGCCAAAAAGGTTCAAACACAAGAACGGGATGAAGATTCCCCTCCTACCACACCGACAGTACAGCAAAATCAACCAAGCTATAGCGAGTGGTTATCGGCCAATCGGGATTTGCAAAGGAATTGACTGAATTAGCTTGGCAAGAGAAGGATCCAATTGAACTCAACGAAGGAGATATTTCAATTGTCCAAGGCGAATAAGGTTTGGGCGTAGAATTATCAATCACCTTCAAAAGAAAATTAGATAAAGCATGGACCAATGCCGTGGTGGTAAAGCTTTTGGGACACAAAATTGGGTTCAATTTGCTCAAAGCCAGATTACACACAATGTAGCACCCTCAGGGCCCATGAAAAAAGTCAATTTAGATAACGATTTTTACCTTATCAATTTCAGGGAGGAGGAGGATTATGTGCATACCTTAACTCAGGGCCCGTGGATTATTTCAGGCCATGTCCACTCCATTCAACCATGGTTTCCGGAGTTTCGACCCTCTACTAGCAAAATTACTCATATGGTTGCGTGGGTACGCTTCCCCGACCTCCCCATAGCTCATTACCATCCCTCTATTCTCACCGCTCTCGACAATTTGGTGGGCAGAACGGTTAAAATCGATACCAACACACAACAAGCTTACTGCAGAAGATTCACTCATGTCGCCATTAATGTTGATTTTAGTTCACCCCTCCGATCACTCGTTGAGCTTAATGGGGAAATCATCCGAGTGGCTTATGAGGGTTTGCCACAAATTTGCTTCACTTATGGGTTAGTTGGTCATGGCTCCTCAATCTGCCCTTCTAGCCCGGAGGCACAAACCGCCGCAGAGGCCAACGTCGATAACCCGAAAAAAAAACCACAGAGCCCATCGTCGATAACCCACAAATGACCACCCAAACAGCAAATAGCGGAGCATCTTCTTCAGGTAACTTCCGACCTGCGGACTATAGTCCATGGATGCAGGTTCAGCGTCGGGCTCGCCGGCCTCTAGCCACCACAATGACTCCCAAACATGACCGCTCCACTCACGCATCACACGCCGGATTGAGAGGCTCGAAGTACTCGGCTCTCTCCGAAATCAAACAGTTAGGCCACCCAACGGATCTATCACCAACGGTCGAAGAAAGGAACCACAACGACTCCCAAGGATCGTCGGATCCAAACCAAAAGAGGGAGAAATCCCTAAATACCTCGTCTGCTAGAGATGCTAGGCAACAAAAGGCGACGAAATAGCTTTCGTCTAAATCTAATGGCCTCCCCATTCATACGGTGTCGTCCTTCTTAACACAGAACCAAGCCCTGGGCTAGACCTCACCCATTCCGCCCGTGGGCCTTCAAAGACAACTTACTCCCTTAATGAACTCCAAACATAAAGACAGGAAGACCCCCAGCCAAAGCCTAGTCCACGTTGTATTAACGATTCCTTCTCATGTGGAAGTAATAACACACGATCCAACTATCACTATGCCCATACAAGAGGAATTGAGCTGCGTCGATATGGAAAAAGATCCCAAGGAAATCTGTGTCCCCACAGCCTTGTCACCTATTAGGAAAATACATGAATCAAACCCCCCGCGACCTCCTGATCCTGATAGCGATTCCAGGACTGTTGTGAATCCTGTTGTTAAGTCCAATACTCAGTGGGAAAATAGAGCACGAACAAGCGATAATCCAGTGTTAGGAGTTGACTGAGAAAGCAGTCAACCCTACAGAATTTTAGAGTTCGTTATCCATCCTTTTATGATGTTGATATTTATATGGAATTGCCAAGGAGCTGGAGGTCGAATCTTAAAGCCCATCATCAAAAACTATGTCCGAATTCTCTTTTTATTGTTTTGGTAGAGCCACATATAAGTGAAACCCGCGTGATGAAAGTTATTAGGGATCTGGGATTCGAAAACTCTTTCACGGTGGAAGCTGAGGGTTACTCAAGAGGAATCTGGCTACTATGGAAAGCTGATATCGTGGTTAGAATTCGATTTGCTGACCGCCAATTTGTGCATGCCGGCATTGAGTGGGATCAATTGTCGTTTGAGTTCACTGCCATTTATGCTAGTCCTACTTATGCATTACAAAAATTCCTTTGGCATTATTTGTGGAAACTTGCACGGATTATCATTAAACCTTGGTTGTTGGGGGGAGACTTCAATGCTAAATTGAAAAGTGGCGATAAGTGCAAAGGCTCCCGAATACAACCCATTGTCAATTCTCAATTTCGAGACTATGTGCACAGCTGTAATCTTCAGGATCTTGGATTTTTTGGGCCAAAATTCACATGGGGAAGAGGACAAATTCTTGCTCGATTAGACCGTGCCTTATGTTTTACTACTTAGCACTCTATCTTCCCCAACACCAAAGTTACTCATCTTCCTTTCTTGAAATCTGATCATTGGCCTCTCCTTATCAATTTTCAACCCGATACCCCTCCGTCTCAGTCGAGTAGACCTTTCAGATTTCAATCAGCTTGGCTAACCCACAACTGCTTTGATCAAGTGGTAGCTGAGAACTGGAAACCAAACAACTCGAATTTTAGTAGCGCGATCAGAAGTCTTTCAAATAGTCTTCAATAGTGGAACGACACCATTTTTGACATTTTTCACAGTAAGAAGCGTCTTATGGCTCGCCTAGAAGGCATCCAAAAGCATCTAGAAGACATAAATAAGATGGAGTTTGGTTACTTAATTTATTTTTCTTACTATTTATGTTAAGAATTGGCCTTTCTAGATCTAACTCATATAAACCATTGTAAGTAATCTAGATCCATAATAAGCATCATCTTTATAAAAAGAACAACTGTTATTCTTAATTATAAAGACAAATCTATTTAAATCCAAATAAGAAATAGAAATGATGTTTCTTGTAATAACAGTAACATAATAACAATTATCAAGTTCTAATATAAGGCCAGAAGGTAAAGTTAAACTACAAGTTCCTATAGCTAATGCAACAACTCTTGCTCTATTGCCAACTCGCAGGTCCACTTCGCCTTTCTTCAATGATCTACTCCTTGTTAACATCTACATATTATTACACAAGTGAGAACCATAACCAGTATCTAATACCCAAGAATGTGGAACGAAAGTAAAAAGATTGATCTCAATCATAAACATACTTGAAGAACTAACTTCCTTAAGCCTTTTATCTTTCAGGCTAGCAAGATAGGAGGGGCAATTCCTCTTCAAATATCCATTGACCCTGCAATGAAAACATGTGTCCTTGTCATTGCTCTTCTTTTTGACACCTCCTTTGGCTTTTACTACATTAGCAGAAGCCTTCTATTTCTTGTTATTATTCTTCTTAAAGCTCTTTTTCTTACTTTTAGAAGAATTAACAATAAGTACAGAATTGGGTTCCTTCTTAAAGCACCCTTCTGCAGTCTTAAGTATGTTCAACAGTTCAGTGTCATGTGCTTCTAATTCATGTTGAAGTTCATAATGAACTATGAAAAGTTCGAACTTAAAGACTGCAATACCAGATCAATGCTTAACTCGTGGTCCATGACAAAACCTAATTGGGTTAATTTTTCAATATACCTAATCATCTTCAGCTTATGAGTGTTGACTGAAGATCCTTCAATCATCTTACATTGAAAAAGTGCCTTGGAGATTTGATATCTCTCCACCCTACTTTGTGCACCAAATAACTCTTTAAGATGCAACACCATAGTAGGTACATCTATGTTCTCATGCTGCCTCTGAAGTTTAGGAGACATGCAAACTAACATCACACATGTAGCTTGTTTAACGTCATCAATATAATGATGATATTTCTCCAATTCTTCATCAGTAGTATCTGAATAAGGTTAAGATTGAGTAAGAGTATCAAGAACGTACAAGTTATTCTCTTGCCTAAGAACTATTCTTAGGTTTTAAAGCCAGTCTAAAAAGTTAGATCCAGTCAGCTTGTTAGCATCTAAGATATTCCTCAATGTCAGGTTAGTACTCATTTTAAAATTCAATAACCGGAAAAACATAAAAGGAGCATAAATTAGTTTATATCCAAAAATCAAACAAAATAAGGACTTTAAAATTATTTGATTACTCCCACTATTTTCTACAAAATAATAGCCCTCACTATTATATCAAATAATTCTTAGTGGGGTAGGATCCTATTTAAAATTAATTGATCTTAAATTTGCTCAACAAACTAACTAAAATTAAATTAGGTACAAAATAATTTTTCAATCACATCTCATGTGATTCTTAGTACCGTTAGGTGACAACTTTTTTCAAAATATATCAAATATATTATTCCTATCCCTGTCTCTAAATTTATATGATCATAAGTTTACTCATCCAAATCATACAATTTTAGTTAAGTAGAACCTATTAATTTAAAATAAAATACATTCGAGTTAAAGTGACCTTGAGTTTACTCAATAAGTCAAACAATAAACAGAATTCTGGTTTTATTCTCAAATAACGGAAGACAACTATCACGTTCATAACGTGTACTTAATATTTTATTGAGGGATTTAAATTTTCAAAAAATTTCCGGTCTCATCAAAATGATATAATATTATTATATTTATAATTTTAAACATAATCCAATTATGAAAGAACTTAT
This sequence comes from Erythroxylum reticulatum, assembly GCA_025504915.1. Classification (NCBI taxonomy): domain Eukaryota; kingdom Viridiplantae; phylum Streptophyta; class Magnoliopsida; order Malpighiales; family Erythroxylaceae; genus Erythroxylum; species Erythroxylum reticulatum. The sequence goes on along the minus strand of JANSVA010000003.1, from coordinate 2,725,354 downwards.
TTAAAACTTTGGCTTGATTCTAATTGTTGGTTTGATAATAAATTTAATTTAATAATTCAACTCTTCAAAAATTAAATTAAATTTCAAAACCTTTCCTAATAAATATTCCTTTGAAAACAATTTTCAAATTTTAATAAAACAATTTTCAATTTTATTAGGAGTGGAAATTAATTTAATCTCTATTAAATTAATTAAAGACAATTTTGAATTTTCAAATATTTTTAAACACATAAAATAAAAGATTTGGATATCTGACGCGCAGCCACGCGCCTACAGTCAATGAGCAACACCTTCGAAGGAAGCTTACGAATATGTAAAACACGCGCCACAATGGAGTGCACCAGCCAAGAACCTTCGAACGTAGGTTGTGAATATGTAAAACACGCGCCACACGGTCAATGGAGTGCAACAGCCAGCACCTTCGAAGGAAGCTTATGCATATGTAAATTCTTCGTTTCCAAAGTTATTGATCGTGGCTCACCACGCAGCGAAACTAAGTCGGGAAACCATGTGACCTCACTACCATCTTTTGTCTTCGCGTTCAGATTTCATTTTGCTCCATCTACTGTTTCGTCAGCGCAACTAAATACCAATCTCGATATTTCGTCGAAATTTTGGGGCTCTCATGGACTTGGGCATGCATAAAATATAAGCGGATGTGCAATTCTCTTCCCTCCCTCTCACTCTCTTCAAACCAAAAGGACACAGAATCTGACGGCTCGTGCAATTCTGCGCGCTTCTCTGCGCCACCAGCCCCGTCGCCTTCTCCATCAGAGACGGTAAGCTTTCACGGTGTAGTACTTATTTTATGTGCATACTTGCGCACGTATAGTATGGGATTGCAAACTATGTGTTTTATCACTTTCATTTTCAAATAAATTCTTGGAACTAGGTCTTTGATATCATATTTAACTTGTTCCTGTTGTTTCATCGAAGTAGAAGCATCTAATAATTTTTCATTGATCAACATGGCTACGACGGAGATTTTAGGTGCAACGTAGTTTGGACTGCAGTTCCAACTTGGCACTCCTCTTAGACCTGGCCAGTTATCAAGATATTAACAAGGTATTATACAAGAGAGGTAGATGAATTAAATTTTGAACAATTTTTATTGAATCAAATAATCGAATTTAGCTATTTATCAACCTAATAGTTCACTCACATCTGAATTGGATGTCTTCTTTTACGCTATATGTTTTCTTATCCATTCATATGGACTGTAATGCGTGTTTTGGTTGTATTATCTTTTTCTCTGTTCTCGTGTTGATCCAGCCTTAATTAAACATGATTATTCCTTATGATTAAATCAGGACCATCGACTCTTAAAAATCAAGTAGATATGATTTAATTACAGAACGTCCTGTTATTTCAGAACTCTGTCCCTACTTGCACTGTGGTTTTTCCATAGTTTTGTCTTTAAATAACATTCTGAAATGTATCTAAAGTTCACGATAGTTTGGCTTTTTGAGTCCTTTGTTTAATTATATTATCAGATTTCTGAACTTTTTTCAGCTTCTGCAGCTATAAGAACTGGGAGGAAAGTGGACGTAGAAACGTGGTTTGACGAAGTTGAAGTTGATATTGAACATGGAAATTATCGACAATCAAGTAAGTTTGAGCTAATGAAAGCTTATTTATCATAAATCTAGTTGATTTCGAGGACCGTGCGTGTAGCTTATCATTAACTTCAAAAACTGGCAGCTTCTGGAATCAGTGAAATCGAACCAGGATATGATGAAACTGAGGATGCTGATCTTATTAGAAGCCAAAGATATCAAGCCGGAGTTGAAACAGAAACCGAGTACAGCGTTCAAGCATCAGGTGAGTTTTGGCTTATTAGCGTAAGTGTGATAACTGATAAGTCCATATAATAATTATGGAATATAACTCATTATATTTGATAGCAAATATAAGCTCTAATAAATATTAAGCTATATCTTAGTGAATAATAGTTAATCTGAAGACTAATGTTGTTGACAGAGGACGCTCAAACAGGCAGCCGAAGATTCCAAGAAGAAAATAGTAAAGAGCTTGATCCTGACGAATAAGTTAGTTGATGTCACTATCAATTCAGAATTTAATTATATGAAGTAATCCTTCGTCTTGGGGAAGATATGATTGGATAGGAAAAAATTATTTTGCTTTTTATGTAAAAATTTCTTGTTTATTTTTCTGTTATTGTTGCTTAAATATTTTTTCATTACATGTGACCAAATAAGTATTAATATATACATAATTGATATCTAGAATTTAAATATTAAAATTATCCATATAAATAGAATATTTCTAACAACAG